>ML278589.1:16932-92834 GCA_005239495.1 Nicotiana undulata
TACACATCTATATATATATATATATATATATATACATATATATATATATATACAGACCCGTAATCCATAGTATCTACCACGTGTGTGCCAGGAACTAGTGTCACAAGTCCTACGAGCATACTAACAGAATATAGAAAAGATGTAATGTAACTGTCCCGTTGTCAGGAAGAAATAGATGGGAAATAACAAAAGAAACTCCAGGCATGATGTGGGCCATAAAATTATAAGGACAACTGGCCTGAGCCATAAAATGATCATATATGTGCACTGCCGAGGGTAGAACGGCCCGAACCATAAGTACATCTTTCAATCCGCCGTGGCGTACGGCCCGCTCCCATGAGAGTGGGGGAAATAACACTCTGCTCGCGGAATGTAAATTGTGATGCGGTCACATACACACAAATTCCACAATCTCAGGGAAACTAAACTACATATAATCATGAATTCACAAACATATAAATCATTACGAGGAAGAACACAAGGCATGATGTGGGCCTAACTACCCGAACATAATAATAATAGTCGCTACGTACGGACTCTCATCACTTTGTACGTACGTAGCCCCCACAACAATTAACACATAGCATTTAGATCACCTATGGGGACAATTTTCTCTTACAAGGTTAGAAAGGAGACTCACCTCGTGTCGAACCTACTCGCCTGGTCAAGAACGCGCCCGAAACTCTGAACTCGTCTCCCAAGGACTCGAAACTAGTCAAATGTTACACAAGTCCATCAATTTATACCCAAAAGTATGAATTTATCCTATTTACTTAGTTAATTTATCCTACTTGAAGAAATCCCAAAATTCACCTGCGGGCCCGAATGCTCGGATTCCGAAAATTCTCGAAGGAAACACTCACCCACAACCTAAGGATCGTTAATATATGACTTTTGTATGATTTCGGGGCTAATTGACGGGTAATTCCCCAAATTTCCACAAGCCCTAGGTCACTACTCTAACTTTTGATTTTTTGCCCTAGGTCACTACTCTAACTTTTGATTTTTTCCACTAATTAGAAGGTTAATCTAACTAGAAATTAATGCATTAAACTAACATTAGGGTAGAATTCACTTACCTTTTAGTAGTTAGGTCGTGGAGTCCTTTTCCCAAGCTCTCAAGGTCTTTAATGGTGGAAAGAATGAGGAAAAATGAAGAAATCCCGTGTTTTTAAAAAAACACAATGCCTACAGTGGTTCCGCACCTGCGGCTCAAGGACCGCACTAGCGGTCTCGCACCTGTGACCAATTGCTCGCACCTGCGGAAATGGGACAAGGGGACTGGGCTCGCACCTGCGAGGAATGGGAAGACCAAACAACGCTAAAACTTTAAATCACACCTCAAAACCCCTAAAGATCAAACTTAAGAACTTCAAGTTCTTGAATTCGATATCAATGCGCCGAACCGACCTATACTACTCGGAATGATATCAAATTTTGCGAGCAAGTCATAAATGACATAACGGAACTATTCTCGGTCTTGAAATTCCGTTCAGACCTCGATAATACAAAAACACGTTCCAAACCAAATTTCAAACTTAAGGAAATTCCTATTTCACTATTAGGCATTGAAACGCCCCCCATGTCATCCAAAACCATTCCGAACATACGCCCAAGTCCAAAATCATCATACGAAGCTATCGGAACCGTCGAAACTCGATTCCGAGGTCGTTTGCTAAAACTGTTGACCGAAGTCAAACTTGGCCTTAAAGGCCAACCTTAAGGAACCAAGTGTTCCTATATCATTCTAAACACTTCCGAAACCCGAACCACCCATCCCCGCAAGTCATAAATCATAATAAGCCGCTACGGAAAGTCTCATTTTAGGGGAACGGGGTATTAATACGCGAAACGACCGGTCGGGTCGTTACACACACCCATATGCCCCTAATTATTGACTTCTTACTCTTTCTTAAAGGTTTAAACACAAATAAAGATTAACTCAACAACTCAACCAACACATACTGTAAAAGAAAAAATATAGAAGGTTCATCCACACAGAAAACACCAATTTGAAATCAAGCAACCACATTTAGCCTTACAGCCATCACTAGAGTACCAATCCATAAGCAACTGAGCTCTGAACATAATATTGGCCCTTAAGTACTCTTGACAAAGTCACAACAAATGGATCATTGAAGTACTGATGGTAACAAAGGGCCTTGATGTTGATTCTAAGTATCACACCATGCAGAGAACACTTACGAGGATTGATAATCGAATACAGTCAACATCTGTCACAAACAAAGAAGGCGGATGCCATGCTGTTAGTATATATGTTCAAGGATGTCTTATTAAGTAATTAAAAGTATCATTGAGTGACAAAGATGATCATATGCACTTGTTATGTTAATTCCACTAAAGGTTCAACATTTCAGGATCTCCTTGAATAGGTCCAGATCACAAGAACATGTCAACACATCTTACCAGTTCTCTTAACAATTTATAGCATGAATACACATAGTTAAGACCTTACATCATAAACACATCGCGAGTGTTGGTCCAGCGCTGCAGAACTGCAGTGATTCACCCGAGCTAGACCCCGAAGGTACAGACTCGAGCAACACCCGACACGATGATACCAGCTCTCACGTCAACAGGAGTACGTATCGAGGAGATCGAAACAGGACACGAGAGGCCTCAACGCAAGGTAAAGGATCCCCCAAGATCAGTGGTTAAGCCTAGAATCGACAGGTATGCAGGGCCGGTGAAAGTATCCCCGTCGCCCAAATACGATTTCGGAATGGACGTTGCAGGTGTTGTAGTGGCCATGAGTAGAATCAGGGACACCAGATGGCCAAAACCCATACAGACAGATCCTTCGCAAAGAAACCCTAATGTAGTGTGCGGATTCCACGGCGTGCACGGCCACAGGACCGAAGATTGCAGACAGCTCCGGGAGGAAGCAACCCGATTGATAAGCAAAGGATACCTCTGAGAGTTCGCCGATGGCCGGGCTGCGAGGCATGCTCGAGAAGTGAACCCCTCCCCTAGAGGAGCAGAACCGGGTAAGAAAACTTCGGCTTAACAGACAACCATCCGGAAGCGAGGTACGCAGTTTCTTGCCTAGATAAGCAACATAAAACCCTCTTGAGCAAGATAAAACTTTCGTGCGGCTGCCACGTCGTGAGATCCGAAGTTTTTCTTTTTCTTTTTACCTTAATGCACGCTTAAATAGTATGTTTATTTCGGTTTCTATCAAAAAGAGCCGAATTGTCAGGTCGACCGATCATTTAAGCCCATCAGGCTCGAAGAGTGTAGTCAGATCACCGGTCTGAGAGAGCCGCCAAACCCCCCCAATCTGGGCAGATCTGGGACACAGGCCTTGCTTGCCCGAAGGACCTTGAGTCCCGCGCAAACCCAAGGTCGCCGATGTGCGGCGTGATCGAACCATCTTCGGAGGCCGCGGGGATGACTAACAACCAAGCCAAATGTGAGACCATGAAAACAGGATCAAAGCCCACTGAAGACAGGAGTCGGGATCACTTGGGGCAACCCGAGCATACGCCATAGCCACCTCATAGGGGACAAAGGCGCCTCTGGGGCTAGATCTCCCCGACAGAGCACTCGCTCGTGAAGTGGGAGACGACCATCATCGGATAGACACCAGCGACAACAGGTAAAGTCGAACCTACCTTATTTTGTATTAATTATTTTAAAGAGAGCAGATCCCCAAAAGGCGTAAATGACCCAGCACGGGACCATAACGACCCTCGGCGCCATAAAAGACCGGTCCACAAGGCCCGCCCCACAGATGCTAGGAAGCGGGCGATCGACGGTAGGACTGCCCGAAGGTCATAGGCTCGGAAGATCCTGTCAAATGGCCTATCACCTCTATACCGACAAAATCCGATGGCTAAACCAGCGTCCAAAATCCAAAGAGGGAGTCGGGAAGCACAAAAGAGGGTGGATGTAAGCACCAGAGCCTGAAACGCCAGGGAGAACTTAAGCAACAAAGGCCGGCGGTTTTATTGAACACCCCCAAGCCCCGACACCGCCCACACAGGGACATCTAGCGGAGACATCATAACATCCACCAGCTCCAAAGATCCCAAAGGATCCCAGATATGCAGTAGCATACGTTGCACTCTTTTCCTTTTTCCCCAAAGAAGGGTTTTACCGGCAAGGTTTTTAACGAGGCAACACCTAAAGCACTGCCCAAAAAGAGGTCTACCAAGTGTTCGAGGCTACACTCAGGTCAGCCTCGAATATCGGGGGGACGTTTCCCTGGGAAATCGCCTTTTAAACAGAGCAAGCTGAAGAGGATCACGGTAGAAAAATTGTATACCGGGCCAAACGGTCAAATGAACTGTGCCCATATGGAAGGGCCGAAACCTCAACGAAGAAAACATGTTCGCTCATGCCAAATAATCAAAAGAGCATTTTCTTTGAACATTTTGCTAACCCTGGAAATGATTATTACTAGCAATAGTCAGGACCCGAGGCCATAAGGTCCCGAGAGGGTAACCTCGAGAATGTTTCAAAATTGTAAGTCCTATGGGCATGATCAAAACATACTGAAAAATATAAGTCCTACGGGCATGATCAAACTATACTGAAAACTGTAAGTCCTATGGGCATGATCAAAATATGCTGAAAACTGTAAGTCCTACGAGGATGATTAGGATCGTAATGTCCCAAGCGAGCGGACCTAAATAACAAGACACGGTCCCGACTTCAAAGCCAAGGAAATATATTCGAACTTATAAGACCCCTAAAAGACATAACCTCGAATATAGATGTCGAGGATACGATACTCGGTACTAAGGGCTATGGTCGAACAAAGCGACTCTGGTCGATGGGCTCCGACCCAACAACAGCAAGCAATTCGGGGTCGCCCGACTATCGCCTTAATATCGAATCCTTTGAAATTATTTCGAAAAGAACCGGTTAAAATTATGCTACCTTTAGTGTACGCAAGAGTTTCGAACATTTTCATGTCGGCTCGTACAAAAGAAAATTCTTCTTTCATTGTAACGATTCATAATTGAGGTCCTTCTGGGCCGTCAAAGAGTCGGATGAATGCGAGAGAAATTCAAAAAAATCTTTAAACAATGAAGGATATAACTAAACGGAATTCGCCTAAGAGCCTACAAGCTGGGGCAGAAGCCCTACGGGCTAACATAAAACCTGAAAGGTCGGTAAAGTCGAGTCGGATTACGGCTCGGGGATTGAGCCCGGAATGGTTAATTAAAAGTCGCGTAAGTACCTTAAAGCCAGCACAAAAAGGCCTACGGTCTAATCCTAAAATCTAAAGGGTTGATTCCCTCGAAGCCGCAACCCGGCTCGCGGACTGAGCCTAGAATGGCTGAATAAAAGTCGCGTAAGTGCCTTAGAGCCAGTGCAAGAAAACGTCTCAGAGCTAACTCAGAACCTAAGGGTCGACGAGCTCAATCAGTGACCCGACCCAAGGATCACGCCCACGCAATAGCCTACAGACAATCACGCAAGCCAGCACCATAAAACCCATGGGCCAATTAAAAGTCCACGTCGGGCTAACCCCAAAGTTCGGCTCGGGATCCGAAGGGTCAAACACCTTGGCGGCAGCAACGGGTCTGAATTGTAATTCGGGGAGAGGGGAAAAGTAGAAACAAGGGAAGACAGAAAGAGAAAGACTTATCAGATACACCAGAAAAATAATAAAACTTATTCACAAGATTCATGTCCTAAACCTGCACAGGAAAAAAACAGACATAACCCTGCTCCGGTGCCAGAGTTATGCCTTCAGACGATTTTTTGGGGGATTTTGCCCCCAGCAATCTCGGAGTCTCCAACAACTTCATCCCCTTCGGGGACTTCGCCTCCGTCACTACCATCCTCCGAGACATCGCTCGATCCATCCTCAAAATTAATTAAGACAGCGGCCTCTTTCTCCAAAAGCTTGACTTTTTCAATCTCTGCAACCAGGTCGATGCCCCCGGCGCATATATCCTCCAGAGCTTGCCTCCGGGATCTTAGACGGGCATGCTCTACCGCTCGGTCTAACCGTAAATTGGCCCCTTTGGGTACCTCCTCGGCATGAGCGTTCTCCGCAGCGGCATCTTCTTTATATGAAGAAACGAATGCCTCGGTCTCAACTCTGGATGCAAATAATGCAATAGTTGATTCAGCAAGACGATCCTTATATCCATCGCACTCCTTCTTGGCATCATGATGTTGATGCTCAAGCAAAGTCACATTTTCTTCGAGGGTACTCCTCTTGGCAGTTATATCACTCACATGCCCCGGTAGCCCGATAATTTTAGTGTCGAGGGCTCGGATTTCCTCCTTCAACGAAGCCTTTTTTTCCTCAAACTGCAAGGAAACAGTACAAAGTGAGTCATGAGACCAAAGTAAGACAGACGGCCATAAACAAGAGGTAACTACGATACCTGATCAGCAAGGCATGCCCTCTCCCTGGTCTCCACCTCCAAAACAGACCGGATCGTGGAGTTCTCATTTTTTCTCATCAAGGCAGCCTCTGAGCTCGTTGATCTCCGAAGTGATCTTCCCGCGTTTACTCTCATAAAAAGCTAAATCATCTTGGAATCTATCAAAGGTTTGGTCGTAAAATACCTTGGCCTGACAAATGAATGGGGCAAGGTAAGAAATATAAAATCCAAAATCCCTAGCAAGATTTGAAGAGATACATGTTTACAAATCCTGTCAAGCTCACTAAAAAGAGGTAACTCGCCAGATACTAGGATCCCTTCAACCTCGGCATATATACTTGGAGCCACGCCCCTGCTGGATATTTCCGCGCAAGGGGGCTCCTCGTGCTGGACGTTCCGTGATTGCTCCATAGGAAAAGCCGGTTCCGGAGGGGAGTCGTCCACGTCGATTATCCCGGGTAAAGAAATCGGGGCCTTACCTCGCCCATGATGAATGGTGAGGTAGGACACCTCCGACCCTGCAATCAAATGTGTATCAACTCGGGGGGAGTCCTGGTAAGTTTCCGGATCAGGAACATTACCTGTATCGCCACCAACGGGCTCCTCAGCCTCGAATGGAATAACTACAGCATCAGAAATAGGCTTGAGCACCTCTGGCTCGGCAACTGAGGGCTTGGAAAAACATGAGGCGACCGAGTTCTCTTCTGTCACAGGCATCGCTTCGAAATCAGCCCTCTCCCCACTAGCGACTCGAGCACTCCCACAAGCTTCGGAAGTCAAAACCATCAATGACTCATCTACTTTGTTCCTCTTGGATTTCGAAGATCTGGTCGAAATACTGTCCTTTCTTTTTCCTCTTTTGACAACCTCTGGGATACCCACCTCTCTAGGCGGTGCCTCACTCATCACGGAACTGTCCCCTAGACCTGTGCGAATATAAAAGCATAAGTCACTGAGCACGAAAATTCGATTAGCGATACCCTCCCTGAAGGGACGCACTTACGACCGAAAAAGCTTACCATGATTTTTTGCCTCCCATTGGCCTGCTGACAAATCACGCTACACGTGATTAGAATAGGGACAGACCAAATCTAGTTGACATACCCGGTCTGAGAGACTTTTGACGGAGCCAGGATATGTAGCGATGGTTGCAGCAACAACAGAAAACGTTATGTAAATAGTTACGCCACAAGAAAAAAAATGGCGTCTGAAGAGCATATACACTTACGCTTCATCTTCCCCTTCTAAAGAAACGGCATCCTTTAATTCGGAATCAAATCAGTAGTCCTGATTTGGACGAAGTGTCTCATCCATCCCCTGTCCCTGATCTCATCAGTACAGGCAAAAAAGGCCTTCGAGGCCCGACGCTGGAGCTTGATCAGACCGCCTCGATAAAGTCGGGGGCTATACATCCTAATCAAATGGTCAATGGTAAAAGGCATTCCCTCAACCATATTGACAAGGTGCCTGGTCGTATAATCAACGCGCCAGAACGACGGATGTATCTGACCAAGGTTCACCTGGTATCGCTCACAGAAATCCAAGATGACGTGGTCTATTTGGGGCAAAGAGGGTCCCACCGGCCCAAGGGTGAATGGGTAAGTATATACGCTGAGAAAGCCAGCTTTGTGTGTAGTGACATCTTCCTCACGAGAAGGGATCTTCACCAGCGCCAAACTACTCTACAGGCAGTCCGCTTTTACTTTCCCAGTATTAGAGATCAAGTTGATGTACCGGGATATGGGCTCACACCACCCCGGCCTCGAAGGAGGTCTGTCAATCTTGAAGTCAGAGCTTATCACACAGGCCCCGGGGATGCAGTCCTCGAGGCGAGGGGATTCCGTCTTTTCCTTGTTTGTTTGTCGAGAAGGGGAAGAAGGTTCGTCGATCCGAGGAACGTGGGGGGAGCTCTGTGCCATTCTCTTTCTGGGGGCCAATAGAGAAGGAAGTATGTGAGTTCGTATAGGTGAATCCTAAGCAGTGAAGATTTTTAGGGGCTTCAGGACGCTGCGAAAGGAAAAGGGGAAAAGAAGAGAGTACTTATAGAGAAACCTCCGCACATGCGAAAGGAAGTTAAATGGGCGGTGAACACCGTAATCGATGCAAGAACTCTCTAACGGTTGTACAGATGCGGTATCTCTCTATCCACTTCGACAGTCACCTCGTGTGGCGCAAATGAGGCAATAATAATGACCTCAGAACGTTTCTTGTCTCTATGTTCCAAGAAACGCGGGGACTATCTGTGTACGGCTAAAATTGGGGGGACCAATTTTATGAGTATTATGATATCTTATGGTTGTGCGCGTGGCCCAGGATCGAAGATTGATTGCCTCTGACCCAAATGAATACGGTTCTGGGGTCAACATGAGAAATGGAACAAAGATCGAGGCGGACTGCTCTGTAACAAAGTACGATTCCATACCTAGGCATTGATTAGCCAAATCAATCAATATCCCCACAATAAATGCTAATGTATTATATGAGGATCCTCTCCACTATATAAAGGGGACCTTTGTTACTTTGTAAAGGGACAGAACAATACATTGAATACAAGACACAAGAACATTCTCTACTTTAATATCAAACATCCTCTATTCCGCTTTATTAGCTCATTTATTTACATTTATTGCTTTCTTTTACTTGTTCTTTATTTATAGCCTATCATTGATCATAAATAGCGTATCTCAAGGCTTGCAAGTTTGTTATAGCTCCATCGACCATTTGACCTAGGCCCGAGTCTTGGTCTCACCCCCGAGGTCGACATCGAGCCTTTGATTTAAGGCACTATGTCTGCTTTTCTTTAACTGTTGATCGTTTTCTCACTATTCCGTCTTAACACAATTAAATATAATCACTCAATAACCGGTATTAAGATACATAACGTATTTTTAGAACCACATAACTAAATATAATTGTAGTTACCATTTTCACGGTAAACAACTCCTCTACTCTTTTATCACGTAGAAGCCTGAGGGGTTTCTCCCCGTCCAAGGCTTTCCGCAACCGAGCCTCGCAATGAAAAAACTCAGACTTGAGCTTGTCAAAAGCCTATGAGAAAGAAGCTTCGGTCAGAAAATGAAAACACAGAGCTAATAATACCACAAAGGTCATCGAAGCTTACCGAAGAACAGAACCGCTGAGCCTCCTCGAAAGCTGACGGGCATCTCCTGCTCTGGCCTCTTCGGCCCCAGTCGAACCATCCCTAGAGGGGACATAATCATTCGGGACCCCGCTCCCTTCAGACGGCCCCTGACCTTGAACACCCCTCGAAGTACCTTCGACTGGAGAAGAAGGCAGCGGCAGAATATCCTTATCCCTCGAAGTACCTTCCACGGGGGAAGAAGACGGTGGAAAAGGGGGAACCGCTTTCCTGAGGCTGGAGACCTCAGGTTTAACAAGCTCGCTTTTATCTCCTTTATACCTCCGGGCAGACCTTGCCTCACTATGGATTTCCTCGCCCACCGAGGATTCCTTCCGTTTATAATCATTCTTCGGCCTTGAAGCCGACGACCCTTCCACCTCTTCTCCCCATCCGTAGTCTCTCCTCATTGCCTCGAGGTGTTTTTCTCCTATTGATGGGATGAACCTCGATGCATGCTCTCGATGGCCCCGAACATTGGGAGGTCTCTCTAACATGAAGTCCCTCCTCGAGACAAAGCAGCCCGAGGTTCGTTCACCAAACGTCGGCGGTGTACCACCAACCGGACAAGAAGCAGAGGCGGAACCCTCCTCTTCATGGTGAACAGATTCAGGAACGGCAACCATAGCTATGGTAAATCAAGAAAAAGGAGATGAAAATTCAAAGCAAGAACCTTGAACTGAAATGGTAGAAGAATTAGTGTGAGAAAAACTCTATAAAAAAGACAGTTGCTCAAAGCAGCAAAGTCTTCAAATGAAGAAAGCAAATACATATATAGAGCAAGCGGCGACTGTTCACCAACTTTGAAGGCCAATTAATTCTGATCATGCCATTACCACTTTTGGGGAAGTGTACCGGTGGTACCACCTCGGTCACTTTACACTCATGTCATATGAAAGACGTTGTCATGCAGCGTTCAAGGGATCAAGGTCCCCATATCAATCTAGCCTCGGGATGGTTCCCGATCTCGGGGGTCTCCATCACTACAAGTATAGGCTCTAAGTGAGCTATTAATCTAGCCTCGAGATGGTGCCCGATCTCGAGGATTTCTGTCACTATAATTTTAGGCTCTAAGTGAGCTATTAATCTAGCCTCGAGATAGTGCCCGATCTCGAGGATCTCTGTTACCACAATATAAGCTCTGAAAGAGCTATCAAAGATCCACATACCGATCTAGCCCCGAGATGATGCCCGATCTCGAGGGTCTCTATTGTTCCAAGTATGGGCTCTAAAGAGCCAACTTCAAAATTCAAGAGATTATCTTTGCATAAGCACTGAAAAGTAAAAGACTTGAAATAAAAAAGTCTCTTTGCATTCCCAAAAATATATTTACAGAGGTATCTTTACAAAGCTCCTTCGATGAGCCAATGCACAAGAAGAAAGAATAGAAAAAGAAAAAACAGCAAGCAAGCCTACTCCTCGCCCTCACTACTGTATAGGTCGCTCCCGGAGCCCTCGTCCCAAGAAGTTGAAAGTGCCGATACTTCTTCTAAAGCCCTGGCTTTCTCAATTTCAGCAGATAGATTGGCACCAGTGGCGCTTGCTTCTTCGAGAGCCTGCCTCCTAGCTTGTGAACGAGAATGGGAAATGGCCCAAGCCAGTTTCAGCTCGGCCTCCTCGGATATCTCCCTCGCCCGATCATTAGTGGCAACGACATCTCTTTTATATGAGGTCACATACTCATCGGCCTCATACTTGGACGTAGATAATATAGTGTCCTCCTTCTGAGCACTTCGAAGGAGATTCTGGGTCGAGGTCAACTCTCCCCGCAGAAGGTCTCTCTCCGAGGCCACGATCTCATTCTATCTCTGCAGCTCGAGGATCTCTGTGTCCTTGGCTGCAACCTCTTCCTAAAGTTTCCCCACCAGGGCATTCTTTTTCTCAATCTGCAAAGACAAATCAAGATAGTGAGCACCAACTTACGAAAATATAGAAGATGAACTCATGAGTGCCATGTTACCTGCTTGGAAAAGTTGGTCAGTTCCTGGTGCACCCCCTCCGGACTTGTCCGAAGCTCATTCAACTCCTCTTCATTTCGGGTAGAGGAAGCCCTCGACTCATTAGCTCCGAGGTAAGCTTCTCGAGCTCCTCCTCGCGGCAGGTAAGCTCATCACTTAGATTGGAGAAATCTTGGTCGTACAACTTCTTGACCTACAACACAAAGGAAGAAATTTAGATAAGCAAAAATAAAAATTTGAAGCACAGACAATAAGTCAAGAAGATTACATGCTTTTGAAGCCTCTCGGCCTCCTCGAGAGCGAAGGAGGCATTGATATAGGTCTCCTCCTCCTCAACGCCTTCAAAATAATCTTTGAATGTGTCATCCTCTCCCCGAGAGATATCCACATCAGTGGCGCCCCTGTTATGCGCATCCCTTATTTCCCCTTGAGAAAATGAAGGGCCCAATTTGAAGCCGCCCACAGCATCAGTTTCTATCGGGGCTTCTTCTCGACCCCGAAAAGCTTCAGAACCAGGCCCCCCGAACTCATCTACACGGACTGTACCATGTCCGACGAATGGCTCGGGGACTGCACCCAAACCCTCTTCAAGGGTCTCATTGGCTCAAGGTTGGTCCACATCGGCCACCTACGACTCGGCGACCCTCTGCCCAACAATATTTGGAGCATTAGCACTCCGTCTTACCCTTTGTACCAAAGGGAGATCATCATCTTCGTATGTGGCACGCGGACTTGCAGCAGCATCTGAAGTCAAGATCGTGGCATCGGTCTTAGGCTTTCGGGTCTTGGTTTTCTTTGCCTTTGGAGACTCGCCCGACGTCTCCTTCTTCCTTTTCTTGTCTTTGGCGGACTTCGAAACCTCTTCTTCACCGGGGAGACGGCCTCATTGACACGCATTCCCCGAGGCCTGAACATGCATGATATATCAAACTTACCGCCACAAAGGAAACTTATGTAAAATTTGGCAATGAGTTCAAAAAGGGCTTACCGTGGTTCTTGGCCTGCCACCGCGTCTTGGCCGAATCCTGCCAAGCATGCTTGCCGTATGGAAAAGCGGAGTCCAAATGTTTGACCCATCCCGTGAGGTTCTGGACCATGCCAGGGAACCAAACGGTGGCTACATAATCAAAAGAAAATCAATTCAGAAGAAGAAAAGGGGCATTAAAATGTGTTCGATGTAGTGATACTTACGCCTCATGTTCCATTCCTCCGAGAATGGCATCCTATCAGCAGGAATGATATCCGAGGTCCCAACTATGACAAACTGGCTCATCCATCCCCAATCTTTGTCCTCATCGATGCTTGCAAAGAATATCTTGGCAGATCGATGGTGTAGCTTTATTAAACCCCTTCGGAAGAGATGAGTGTTATACAATCTTATCAAGTGGTCGAGGGTGAAGGTCATTCCCTCGATCCGGTTGGAGAAATATCGGAGCATATATACGATCCTCCAAAAGGAAGGATATATCTGACCGAGTATCACTCGATACTGATGGCAAAAGTCAAGAATCATCGGGTCTATTGGCGAAGAAGAAGAAGAATCTACGGGACCCGGAGTGAAAGGGTATGTGTATACGCTGAGGAAGCCAGCTTTGTATGTGACTATGCTTTCCTCAGCTTTCGGGATTTCTACTTGTACTGCATCACCCTAGCGGCAGTCTATTTTTACTCTCTCCACCTTGGTTACTACACTGATGTATCGGGACATGGGCTCGCATCGGCCCGGTGTAGAAGAAGGTTTAATGATGGTAAAATCAAAAATTGCATCGATGGGAACCGGGAATACATTGCTCAATACTCGGGGGTGTTTTTGATATTCCCTTGGACGGGCGTGAGGAAGAAGTGGTGCCCTCTTTCTGGGGTACCGTTTTAGAAGTTTTTGCCAAAACTATAACAAAGTTTCTAAGAAAGGAGATGAAAAAACAAGCACAGAGAGAAGACGAATGCAGAAGATGATGAACTTAGCTCTAAAAAATTGAAGACGTTGTAAAAGTATGAATGACAAACAAATGAGGTATTTATAGAAGCCATTTGGGTAAGGTTTGAGAAGCGGAAAGGTCGAACCAACAATGGTTCATGGGCTTTTTGATAATCGTGCTGAAAGCGACTACTACGCAGCCTTTGTGTCATATCATTTAATGCTATGACGGGGCTGACGTCACGATGGGAGTTTCAAAGTGACCTCTATGCATCCTTTGTGTCATATCATTTCACTCTAAGAAACGCGGGGACTATCTATATACGACTAAAAATTGGAGAGTCCGATTTTATGGTCATTACGGAATTTGATAGCTCATCTCTAGAAGGCTCGAGGTTCGACCCCGATGGAGCATATCGAGGATTCCCTATGCTAGACCTTGGAGCGGTGTAAATCAAATACTATCATGGACAAGCGGGAAATTCCCAAAGGACACGTGGTTGGAGTTGACCAGGTCTGCAAGACTAGTACAATCTCGTATCGTGATATTAAATAGTTGTACCAGCTGCATATCTTTATAATAAATGCATATGTAATATGTTAGGATTCCCCCTCTTATATAAAAGAGACCTTTGTCATTTTGTAAGATACATGATATTCAATGCAAAGAACAAGAACATTCTCTGCTCTCTAACTCAAACTCACTTTATTGTCTCCCTATTGATTTATTGCTTACATTTATTGTGTTTCATTGATTGTTCTTCATTTATTACTCATCATTGATCATAAATAGCCCCCTTCGAGGCCCTTAGAATTGTTAGACCTCCATCGACCACTCGCTGTTAACATTATACCTCGGCCTCGAGGTCCTATCTCGGTCAGCTCGAGACCCCGACCTAAGACAGTTTGGTTTGCGTATCTCTACTTTCTTTTACCCTTATCTTATTTTTCTTACCCACACGTGCATCTATTTATTAACAACCAGCATTAAAATAAATCACATATTTTTAGAACCACAAAATTAAATTTAATTGTAATTACCATTTTCAAGGCAAACACCCTCATTTATCCACGATTGCGTATTTATATAATTTTAAAATGTAAAATATTGTGGAAACCCTTGACACAAAAAGTGTTTAAGGCCTCATTTGATTGCACTTAATGGAGGTCTGAATCTTAATCATTCAGATCTCAGACATTAAGTGTGTGTATTTTTAAAGTCTAAATCTTAATTATTCAGTTTTTAATCATTAAGTGTGTTTGTATTTTTTACTTCACAACCACTTAATGGGTCTGAATAGGTTTGTATCATTAAGATCTATAACAGAGACTTAATTTCATTAAGATGCTATCACATATTCATTATTAATTTCCACCACCACCACCACCATACTCAATCACCTCCACCACCATCACGTCACCATCATCCTCAATCATAGCCGCCACCATTATCGACCATCACCACCCACTATCCCACCACTCCGACCACCATATATCATTCTCACCCATAATCAATACTCATCCACCTCAACTACCACAACTGACCACCCCATCACCATCAACAACTACAACCGACACTGCCCATTATTATAACCTACCACCCCCCACCCACCACTTTTCCTAGTCACAACTACTACCACCACCCGCCATTATTAACTATCTTCCACCCACCACCACCATCCTCAATCATAATCTTCACCACTACCAATCACTACTAGCTACTAGCATGAACCACCATCATCAACCAAAACTATCACCAACCACCGCCTCTAGTCGGCATCACTTGTTAGCCATCACCACCAACAACTATCATATTTTAAAATATTGTATATTTTATTGATAGAATATTAGATTAGTTAGTATTTCATTCTAATTTTATGTTTATAATTCAAATAGAGAAAAAATTTAAACATTCAGATGTTAAAAGTCAAACAGTCTTAATTATTTCTATTCAGATCTTAATATACATATTAATATATTCATATGTGTATTCATATTCAAATGTATTAATCTTAATACACATCTTGATATTCAGATATGTATTCAGATTCAGACGTCTTAATCTTAAAAAAAACAAATGAGGCATCTGCCCCATTTGTTTGCACTTAATGAGGGTCTGAATCTGAATGAATCAGATCTTAGCCCATTAAGTGTGTTTGTTTTTTTATTTTTAAAATGTCTGAATAAGTCTGATTTGGTCTGATTCGGTCAGACCTTTAATTGAGTCTTAATTCCGTTAAGAGGTTAAAATATCGAAAATACACGCCTCTTTTTTCGGTGCTCCTTTTCTCTCTCTTGACATCAGCCTATTTCTTCTAAACCTAAAACAAATTTTGCACCTGTATAGCCCTTTATAAATAGCATGTTTCATAAAAGTTAGTTCGAAGGCCTTAGGACTTTATAATTTGACGTGTTTCTTTTTTTTTCATTTTCAAATATACTTGTTCAACATCTTAAATTTTGTTAGTCCAACAAATTCCATAAGGATAACGGTAGTTGTATTTGGTGATTGCACGGTAGAGGTCAAATAAAATAATTTAGGTTTATTTTGTTCGTAACTGTTCATCCCACTAGTGATATTGTCCGCTTTGGGCGTAGGCTCACACGACCCTACCTTAAGGAATCAGTGTCCTTGTTGACTTTTGCCGCACCACCAGCTTTGATACCATATGTAACATCACAACCCACCAGTAATATTGTCCGCTTTGGACCTAGGATCGCACGACGTTAAAATGCATCAATAGGTTCTAAGACTTGTTCATTTATATACCTAGCATCCATGTTTTGTCAATGTGAGATTCACACTGTCACATTTGTAGACATATTTTGACGGTTGATGGTTGTCGTGTAAACAAATTGATTTAAGTTATATATATTGACGTTGTAAAATTAATTTAGACTATCACATGAATTTAATTGGTTATACCATATTATTTTCTACTTTTAGGTTACGATATCACACTTATATATTATGAAAATTAAAGTTACTTGTTTTATATATCTACTTTATACGATGATATAAAAAATCTATCCCAAATTATAAATCCATCTTTGGATAAGTTTGATTAGAAGATAAATTTACGTTCAAAATTTTTTTGGTTACATTTCGTTACTACAATTGTTGTTATTATATATAATTTTAATTTATAGTTCAAATAGTTTAACAATTGGATATTACATAAAATACTGATTTATATCTTATAATATTTCAATTTATCTCAAATAATAATTTTTTTGTTCAAGTTAATATTTTCACTACTGATATAATATTTAATCACTTTTTTTTAATTTTAAATGTTTTTATCTTGATATATATATATATATATATATATATATATATATATATATATATATATATTATACGTATTCTGATGTTGAAAAACAAACAGTCTTAATCATTCAGTGGTTAGATCTGCATACCACATCTTAATATTTAGACGTGCGTTCCGATTCAGACGTTTTAATCTTTAAAAAAATGACGCCTAATTATAGTTGATGATTGTTCTTTATGATATAACTGAAAAACATTATCAATTTTACAGTTAATCTGGAGGTAATGTTCATTCTTTTTCTTAAGTTTCTTATTTTGTACTTATGAGTAGGGGTGTACATATGCCGGGTTGTCAGATTTTTCAATTATCAAACCAAACCATTGGTGTCAGAATTTTAAATTTATAGACCAAACCAAACCAACAAAGTCGGATTTTTCAATCTCGGGTTTTCGGGTTTTTTTCCGGTAAAGTCTTCATAGCATAAAATATGTAACTTGTGCTCCAAATATTTCTTAAGTTCTAGTAAAGTACAACTAAATAATGTATTTTCCAAGAAATTAACACAACGAGATAAGTCATAACATTATACTAAAATATTGTAACGACCCGGTTGGTGCATCGAGTGGTGAAATTGGGAGTGATTTTGGACACATAGTCCTTAAATGTAGATTTTAGCTTTTGAAATCGGGCCGTAGCTAGAACTGTGTGAAGACGGATCCGGAATGAAATTATGTCGACTCCGTTAGCTCCGTTGGGTGATTTCGGGAGTAGTAGCGTGTTCATAAGATGTTTTCGAGGTCGGTTGTAGATTTAGGCTTGAATTGGCGAAAGTTAGAATTTCGGCGATTTCGACCGATAGGTGAAATTTTGGTATCGGACTCGAAATGGAATTCCGAAAGCGACAGCAGGTCCGTAATATCATTTATGATCTGTGTGCAAAAATTGAAGTCATTCGGACAAGTTTAGACGTGTTTCGGCATCGGATGTGGATTTTAGAAATTTCACAAGTTCTTAGGCTTGAATCTATGCATATTTGATGATTTTGATGTCATGAGACGTGTTTTTAAGGCTCGGCCAAGTTTTAATGAGGTATTGGGGTTGGTTGGTAGTTTTGGTTGAGGTCCCGGGGCCTCATGTGTGTTTCGGATGCCCAAACGGGCATATTTTGGCCTAAGACTATTGCTAGTTTTGCTGGTTTTACAGCAGCAGGTATTTGTTCTCCGCGATCGCATGAATAAGTCCTCAATCGCATAGAGTTAAATGGGGGCTGTCATAAAATGTTCTTCGTGATCGCATAAGTCCAAGCGCGATCGTAGTGTGTTGGGAACTTGGCCTCCGCGATCGCATGTCATTGGTCGCGATCGCATTGAGGACCCTAGGTCTGAGGAATGATTAAGTGTTGTTCTACGCGGTCGCGATTGCATAGCTGTGAGGGCAGAAGGTCCGCGATCGCAGAGCCTTAATTGCGATCGCGATGAAAGGATTTTAGGTGCGTGGCATAATACCCTTCGCGATCGCGACTGTGTGTCCGCGATCGCATAGAAGGAATACCTGAGCAGAATATTAAAACCCCAATTCGAGGGTTTAAGCGTATTTTCACCATTTTTGAATTTGGGAGCTCGGGAGAGGAGATTTTGGAAGACTTTTTCACCTGGGTAACTAGGGTAAGTGACTTCTATCCATTATAGATCAATTTCCATGATTCCAATCTTAAATTCAACCTTTAATTTCGAAATTTTTGGGTAGAAAATGGAAAAATGGGATGAACTTCATAGACCAAATTATTGAGTTTTGATTGGGTTTTTGACCTCCGATTTGAGAGATTTTCATATGTTTAGACTCGTGAGTGAATGGGTGTCTGGGAAATATAATTTTTACCCGATTCCGAGACGTGGGCCCGGGGGACTTTTTGGGCGAATTTCCTAATGTCGCGCATTAGCTTCAAATTAATTAGCTATCTTGATTCCTTAAGGTGTTATTTACATTATGCAATCGAATTTGTTAGATTTGGGCCACCTGGAGTCGGATACTCGTGGCAAGAGCGTGGTATTGAGTTGATTAGCGCAGTCAAGGTAAGTTGCTTGCCTAACTCTGTGTTGGGGATTTTCCCTTAGACATTTTTACACTGATTTTTACTATGTGGATGCCGTGTACGTGAGGTGACGAGTGCGTACACGGGTCATTGTTGCTAAAATTCCATTTTTCCTTTCATGACATATCTCATTTTCATTCTTATATTACTGTTTCCTGTCTTAACTGAGTAGTTAACTTAAGAATAAGCATGTCTACCTGTCCTTACTTGATTCCTCTTATTTGCTACTAATTGTACCATGCCTAGGTAGTTTCACCTTATTCTTGCCTATTATTTTTCCTGAACTGTTTAATTAAGTTGTGTCCGACATACTTCTGCATTGCATATTTGAATTGGGACTATGGACCGAGATCCGGGAGCTTTCCCCCTGTAATGCATTGCATATTTAAATTGGGACTACGGACAGAGATCCGGGAGCTTTCCCCCTGTACTGCATAAGCATATTTAAATTGGGACTACGGACTGAGATCCAGGAGCTTTCCCCCTGTACTGCATTACATATTTACTGTCGAGATATATGATGTGCTGAACCGAGGGTTCTCTTTTATTACCTCTTTCAGTTTCCTTTAAATTCTGCTTATTTCTGTTACTTATATTGCACTGTTCAAACTTATAACTGTCTTATTTTCAAACTCAGTAGAGCCTCAACCTGACATCGTCACTACGTGACTGGGGTTAGGCTTGGCACTTACTGAGTACCGAATGTGGAGTACTCACGTCCTTCCTGTGCATGTTTTACCCATGTGCAGATCCAGGTACCAGTACACAGCGTATTAGCTACGAGTACTGCAGCAGCTGCTAGGAGATCGCGAGGTAATTATGCCGCATCCGCAGGATCTCACGAGTCCCCACTCTAGTATAGATACAATATATATATATATATATATATATATATATATATATATATATATATATATATATATATATATATATATATANGCTTCTTCTTTACTGTTTCCATTGTTGTTTTTGTCTTATTTTTTGCAAACTTTAGGCTTACCTAGTCGTAGAGACTAGGTGCCGTCACGAAACCGTTCGGAGGGTAATTCAGATTGTGACAAATATTCAATAACAAAGATAAAATAATAAAATGACATAAAACTAATATTGCTAATTAATAAGCTATATGAAAATTAACATAATCTAAAAATATTACATCGGTCATGCTAAAATAAGTATAGCTAATAAGTACTAATATTAATTACGTAACTTAATACTAAAAAAAAAAACTAAGTTATGCATTTTCGTTATAAACCAATATAAAACTAAAATAATTATCCAACTCTATTGTCATTCCTAGTATTGAATTAAATTTTTTTTTTTGTTAGCATTAATATTGATTTGAACTTTGTTTGACTTACTACATTTATGGGCTATAAAATTTATTTGTCATTCAAGAATGTTAAGTCTAAACTTGAAATAATACGTTAAAAGATAAAATTGTGAAAAAGTTTAAGAAATATTTAAAAATTATATTACAATATGTATGTATGTGTATATATATATATATATATATATATATATATTTTAAAAACTATATAAATGTACTATCGGGTTTGTTTGGTTTCGGTTTGACTTTTTTAAGTTAAAACCAAACCAAACAAGTTATGGTCGGGTTTTATTTTCTAATACCAAATCAATCAAACCAGACCACATCGGATTTTTCTTTTCCGGTTTGATTCAGATTATCGATTTGGTGTGATTTATCGGTTTTCTTTATACCCCGTTGTAAATATTTAGAGTCTTTATCTTTTATGTTTTTCCTTTTCCGCCATTGCTCTGGAGAGGTTTGAGGCTAACAAACCTGTTGTCTCTTCTTAGTTCTCTATTTTTCGCATTTTGAGAATGACATTTCTTTAGTTGAACAAACACTTTAAGCTAGATATAGGGATTAATATCGATATCTTTACTTTACGTATGAACTACAGGAATTTTTGTTTCTTTTCCTTATAAGTCCGAAGATAATAATTTAAATGAATTGTTTCATGTTTGACTTGAGATGTCCTTACATATTCCTTATGTCAAAAAAAAATATAGGATTTAAAAAGAATAAAGATAATTATATAACAGGAATAGAAGGGGAGAGGACTTGTGTACGATCAAAAGTTTTAACTTCTGTAATAGAAATATTAATGTTTGTGTCATTATTATTTACGATAATTAATTATGAACATCAGTTAATTAAATATTATATATAGAAATTAATTAAATATTATATATATATATATTCCTCTCTATAAAATGAGTGTTAACTTTCCTTCCTAATAAATTGAGGTGATCGTTCTTTAGGAATTTTCTTCTTATTAAATTACAAAAGGGTGTGACATATATATATTATCAATTCATTTACAAACGGATATATTTGACTAATTAACTAGTGAAATTTGCTAGAAAAGATAAGGGAAGATTGTTATGCGAGAAAATTGGGAGATATATGGTTAGAGGGAAGCTGTCCGCTACTCTCTCCTTTGAATGATTCAGTAACAATGTAAAACAGAAATTGAAAATTACGTGTTACACGTATAGAGAAACACACGAAAAGAAACAAAAAGTAGAGGAAAAACTGATGGATCAGTAACCCGACCCTCACTCTTCAATTACAACAACAACATACACTCTTTTTGTTACTTCCTTCCTTACAGTAAGAACTAAATTTACATATTGCATCACTGCATGCCCTTCTATTTAATGCATGTTCTTTGAGTTTCTTCTTCTTTTTCAAATGATTTGATGCAAGTGTAAAATAACTTGTTCGTTTGCTTCCACTGTAGGAATATAGATAAGCATATCCCATTGGCTAGGTTATCCCATGCATGGGATACAGCATTTTGATATAAAATCTTCTACTACCTTTGTTATTATTCTTCCCATAATTAATTTGTAATCTATTTTCAGTCCCGGGGTCACTATGTCCGATCAAGTGGAGGAAATTGTTCCTGATTCTTCAGCGAAAGAGGTGCTAGGGACCGTTGATCACCGTGATTATTCTTCTTCATCATCCACCGACGGCGATGATTTTCGACGCCCCACCAACGGGAAGCCTCACCTCTTTGGCCGCCAGAAACCTGTCCATGCCGCCCTAGGCGGTGGCAAACGTATGTCTTATTCAGTAATTGTTATATGGCCATGTTTGACTGAATACCATTATAATAATTTCCATAGCTATACAAGCGTGTCATCAATGGTAAACGGAAAGTTTAAAGTTAAAGATTTCCTAAATATACAAAGGTGTCATTCTTTCTTTCTGAAACAAACTAAAAAGAAAAGAGTAACATATAAAATGAAACGGATGGAGTACTTATTTTTGCATTATCTATCATTCTTGATTTGCTTTGTGTAAAATGTAAACTTCTGATCATTTCTGGTAACAAAAACTCTTGTATCAGCCGCTGATATTTTGCTGTGGAGGAACAAGCAGATTTCAGCAGGGATGCTTGCTGCTGCCACTGTCATATGGCTGCTCTTCGAATGGATTGGTTATCATTTGCTCACTTTTATTTGCCATTCTCTCATACTTACCTTGGCCATCTTGTTCTTTTGGTCAAATATCTCCCACTTTGTCAATAAGTGAGTTCCCTTGCCCCAAAAACTCCATCTATTATATATTCTGTTCTCTGGATTTTTGTCATGCACCTGACATGTTATTGGATGATATTTTGTACTTCAATGACTTGAGACTTGCAGTTATAAGAGTTAGTTTATAGTCGCTATGCTTCTTACGCTCTCCTATCTGTCCTGAGTGTATACATTAGGTGATAAGATCATATTGTACTCCCTGGCAGGACTCCTATGGAATTTCCAGAGATAGTATTGCCAGAGAAATTGTGGACTGAGGTTGCTCTCCTGTTGAGGGACAGATTCAACTGGGCATTTGGTGTCTTCTGGGAAGTGGCTTCTGGAAAGGATTTGAAGAAGTTCCTATATGTACAAATCTCTCACTACCCTCAGCTTTGTGTTATCTATAATTTCATTTCATGTATGTTTCTCAAGCGCAACATCCTATGTCAAACTGCAGAGTATTTTAGGCTTGTGGATTGTGTCTATCGTTGGCAGCTGGTTCGATTTTCTGACCCTTATTTACATCTGTAAGTTCTCTAACCTTTTCTTCTTTCTATCAGTGCGGAAGACGACTTTATGAAATATGCTCCCTAGATCATGGAAATGCAGTAGACTACTCAGTTTTTCTTACCCTTGCTCATAGTATTCTGCTTCTTGGAAAAATTTCGCTGACTGATGTATCTCATTCTTCATCAATATACCAAATGCCAGTAACAGAATAACAGATTTTACTATCCAAACGGGGAAGAAATAGTTCCTTGTCATCAGTGATTCTAATTATTTGTTTTCTGTACAGTATTTGTGATGCTGTTGACAGTACCCTGGTTCTATGAGAAACATGAAGATCAAGTGGATATCTATGCACAGAAAGCCAAAAAAGAACTGAAGAGACAGTACAGTCATTTGGATGAGAAGGTTCTTCAGAAACTACCAAAAGTTCCTTTTGTTAAAGACAGTAAGCAGCAGTGATGACATTCTATTCCCAGACAGATAAAGCATCACAGTAGGAGTGTCCTTTTTCTTTTTATAACCAGAACTATTCTAAGAGTTAACTATGAGCTACTGCTCCCCCTCAATCCCGATCTATTCTTTTCTTTCTTTGGTTGTTGGTTAGGTATCCTTAGGAGTGACTCACCAAGTATCTCTCATTATTAAATATTAAACACATGCAATCATGAGAATTGGTCTTCCATTTAATCAAATTGGAACGGTCAATACTGGAGAACTGTGATGGTTTTTATGTTGCTCATTCTGCTTCAGGAGAGAGAGTTAACGGTCTAGCAAATATTAACATTTGCATCCAATCCCACCCTGATGTACAAATTTCTAAGGGGTGATGGGAAATATAAAACAACAACAAATCTGAAGAGCAGATTAATAAACCTCCAGTGTTTTGGTGTCGTTCTCCTAAATGGATGAAAAATTGATCATGACATCTAATACATTTGGACAGGAAACCTTTAAAATACTATACCGAAGAACATAGAAAGACTTTTGGCTTCAGATCAGACTTACCAGGAAAATCAAGCAAAAAAAGGATATGTTTGGTTCCATGATTTGAAATGCCCAGGTAAAACCTCACACCAAACTAGTTTGCTGATGAACTACTACAGCATCACCTTTGTCGCACAGAGCAAATGCAGCATTTTCGAAGATTAAGAGCATAAGATATTTGGCTTCACATCAGCCCGTACCTATAGAGGTATGTTTAAACCTAGCACTGAACTATCGCAACATTAGTTTTTTGTGCTAAGTCAAAGCACCATTTTCCACTATTGAAAGCATAACAAGTAGTCCCTTTCTTCTCCAATTAGTTCTGTAATCTCATAATCAGGTTTAGATCATCAACAACCAGGAACTGGTCATACAGTATTTGTCCAATAAGCTAGACACACCTTTACCTACAGCCTACATTTGTGCTTCACACTTCATCTTTTCACATACGTTTGAAATTAAATGTCAAATGCCTGACTAACAAACAGTGCAGCAGAATGACCTGCTTCGTTAATCACAGAGGATATCCCAAATTTGAGTAGAAGGATTGCTATTCACACCTTTGATGTCTGAGATCCAGGGGGTAAGAAAGGCGTCCACCACTCAGATTCGTACTTCGGGTATGGAGCTACCCACTTCTCTGGCTTTTCAAACTTAAGATTAACCGGAGTACATGCCAAAGCTTCTTCTAGACTGTCAGCTTCATAGCTCTCCTGTAAAACTCTGTCGAGTCTCAACTTCATGAACCTACAACACACACGAAACGCGTGAAGATACATACCGGGATAACAAAAGGCGGATCCAGAATTTAAATTCGATGAGTTCAATCTTTAAGTTTCTTAGCACCTACGTTGCTCGGACTCTCCGAAAATATCGCCAGGTGCGTGTCAGATCCTACAAAAATAGTACATTTTCTAAGGATCCGACACGGATGCGGTAGCATTTTGGAGAGTCTGCATAACATAGTCTAGCACTAAACTTATTTCATTTTTGAAATTATGGATTTTGAATTTAAAAGTTTAGTGGTTTTTCTCACACATATACATGTTCCTGTGTCAAAAATACTGGGTTCAACAGGAACAATAGAGGATGGGCTGTATCCCACTCTGATTAACTTGCTTATCAATGTGCTAACGCACATCTATATGTTCCGTGTCAAAAATACTGGGTTCAGTTAAAACCATAAAGAATAGCATGCATCCACCTTTGATTAACTGGCGTATCAACGCATATACCTTCTTGCATTTTCTTATGATGCATAGACTGGGAAAAGAGGGTAACTAGAGTTTAGGATATTGAAAATGAGTGGCCTTACGTGATCCACGGGCCATTTGTTGAGACAAGAGCTACTGCAGGTCTCTTCAGTCTCTTGGTAATATTAGGGAATTTATCCAAGAATGTTGGCTCAATCACAAGCCAGAAATCCTGCTCCATGTTGCGCTCTCCAAAGAGACGAAGACGTTCAAACAATTGCTCCTGGAAATGCTCCTCTTCATCCAGCATGAATTTCGCATTTGCAACAAGAAAATAGTACTTCTTCCTTTCTGTCTCTTGCTGTATATATAACAAAATATCAAACAGTAATTGAAACAAAAACTGATCGCTCTTGTGATTTTTACCAGAAAAGAAATAAATGCACTTATCTTGTCCCGTTTATGAGATGTTTATTATAAGTTTGTAACTTGAGATTATTCCGTGTACATGGAAACCCATACCATGGCACATGGGGCATTAGTTTCCACATCATGGGATCAAATCGACTCAGTTTTGACTTTTGATTAAAGAAAGAGAGCATGGACATTTTCAATTGGTGGCTTACTGCAACTACTTAAGTTACACTGATAGTGATGTTAGTGTATATAAATTTACTCATTTCTGTTGAAAAATGTGAATGAAGAACACACAAGATTTAGGCTTGAAACACGTAAAAGGACTAAACACACTTTCCTAAAAAGCAACATCTGATCTCTCTCCTTTGCGAGATTGTAATGGGATTGAATGTGAATAGCATTAATGGATATGACACGAATTTCTACTCTGCGCAAGTAGTAGAGAAATTCTGGTTAGAAAAGCTAGAAATAGCAACTCGAAATTTTCAGTATAGAAAAGTGAACAAGAAAGAGTTTGATTTCAGGGGTCAAAGAGTTTTAAAACGTTTCTGGTGGAAAAAAATGTGAATGAAGGATCTCACTGAATTGAAATTGGGTCCATGAATCTAAGAAAGGGTGAGATTTCTTGATCTCTCTCGGAATAGAAGCATGTATGTGCAGAGAAGTTCAGTTAAATGTAGTACCAAAAGATAAGAACAAAAATGGTTATCAACACAACTGAGTGGTTAAAGGTGCGCACTAAATCATGAAACATAACTTGTCATTTACTAAATAAACAATTTGTAACACATTCTAATACGTATTAGATAGTTTAAACAAGGTCATTAAGTAATACTAGTATTTGTGGGGGACGTAAAAAGTAAAATGTGCAAACCTTTTGGGCAGGTTGAGAGGAATCAACAGCAGCAACAGCAGTCTTGAATGGGCTAGTTAATTTCCAGCTACTGTTGCTGCTTCCATTAAACGGCTTGGCAATAGAATGCCAGTATTGAGTACAATTACATTGTAGAATGAGGGAAGGTTTATGGCAACTGCCTAATGAACCCAGATTCAGAGCTGTTGAAGCCAACATTGTGTGTGTCACCAATAAATGATGCTTTCCCTTTTCTGTCTGATTGCCTTTTATATATCTTGGGCTATGACTATGAGTAGATAGGAAAATACAAGAAACTCTGATCCTACCTTATCTACTGCTTTCTCTGACTTCTTATCCCCTCCTGATTTCCCAACTTAATCCTTCCAATCCTATATCTAAAACATCTTTAATTGACCCATTCTCTTACAATTGCCATTATGTCTTGCATATATACCTTTACGTATCACTTAATTATATTTAATTATTATTTCTTTTCAGATTTATTTGTAACTTTTATTACTTAATTTAGTGTAGATATCGTATTTTCCTTATTAGGTTATATGTATCTTCATATCCTTTTTACGGCAATTTACTCTTTCCAAGTTTCCTTTTTTGTGCTAGTAAAAGCTTTCTGCCTTTAATCCGGGGAACCATTTTGTCCCTTTGTTCAATTTATCCTTTTTAATCGAAAAAATCCCCGAGGGCCAGCTGGCACAGATAATATATTCACTCCTCTATCTTGTTCTAATTAACTACCCCTCCGGTTCACAATAAGTGACCGATTTGCTTTTAGTACGCCCATTAAAAAAATATTAGATTCTATACAAAAGTACAACTACCCCTAATTAAACATTTAATGTTAGGAGTAAGAAAACTTTTTAAGGATATGTACATAGAGGTTATTTTGTAAAAACAAATTGAATTCTCTCTTGATTACATAACTGGACACTTATTTTGGACCAAAATAAAAAAGGAAACTGGTCACTTATACTGAACCGGAGGGAGTAGCACACTTTTGTCTACAAGAGGGTTCAAACACATGATATGCATCTAATTCACTCCCTTTGTTCAATTTGTCGTTGCAGTATTTTTGGGTATCATACTCTTAGCAATCTTTGTTCAGCCCAAAGATGTAATATACTGTCTTTCAACCTCAAGTACACGTGAATCAAAAAAGAAAGGAAACACACCACCACACAAATACTACTGGTAACTCCCTTTGGAGTTGAGATAATCTGTACTGGTCAGCAACAAAAGGCTTTAAATAAATCAAACGTGAGCAAACAAACAAAACTGCACTTTGTAAATGGCAATTTCAACTGAAATGCATAAAGAATTGAGATGGAATCATCTTTAGAACTCAAAAAAGTCTCTTCATTGAATCAGACTTCTGAACAAAAATAAATAAGAACATCTTTAAAATGACTATTCAGTTGCTAGACAAGCTCAATATAAGCCATTGGTGCATTGTCTCCTCGCCTGGGTAGAGTTCTTATTATCCTGGTGTATCCTCCATTCCTCTCTCCATATCTCTCCGGCACCTCCGCGAATAATGCATGCACTATCTGCTTCTCATAGATGAATCCAAGGGCTTGCCTTCTCTTATGGAGAGTGCCATCCTTTGCCAATGTGATCATTTTATCGACATACTTTCTCACTGCCCTGGCCCTTGCTTTAGTAGTCTTTATACGTCCGTGCTTGAGGAGCTGAGTCGTGAGGCCTCGTAAGAGTGCCCGACGCTGATCTGGGGGTCTATTCAGTTTGGGCACCTTCCTGCCATGTCTCATGGCGGAAAACCGGCCACCGTTATCAATCACAGTAAATGAGTGCTCAAAACTTGTTGAATCTGCAATTTATAAATTTAGGTTAGAAACTTTATCGAGCAGAAATAATAAAGCAATATAGCTTAAAATGCAGAAGTTGCACTGCGGAATTACTTAACAAGCAACATTCCATGTTCATCTGCAAACCAGATTTTTCTCCACGCTTTCACATTCTCCGAATTCCACAAATGACTCATGAAACCTTTTTCACTCTCAGACATCATATGTTTGTTGCGAGAATATCCACCTTATATCATGTTATAAGTTCTATGCCCAAACTAAAATATAGAAATATTCACAATATCCAATCGTTGCAGATGAAAAATAGTATTGGTTTGAGCTAATCAGGACTCAATCAAATTTGATGAAAGATCTCAAAGACTCTCTTCTCTGAACATACCAATTTCCACAAGATCCAATAATTGGTAATGACCAATTACGTGCTTGGACTTAATTCGCAGCCAGATATCAAACTCGCAGTGTCAGTTTCACTCAGGACTTGCGAATGAATCCTGGGCCGGGCAACCTTTAATGGCGTGAGCCACATGCAGGGTGACAGTGATTGGCATAGAGCCCTGGGGAAAGAGACCCTCACAGAACAAGACAACTTCCCTTTCTGTTAACTTTCAGACTGAAGCTTGAAAATAAAACTCAATTAAGAAGAATTTTGGTTATGCAACTTTCACTTACAGGGTGACTAGACTCAGCTTGACCTACTTGACTAACTCAGGGAGCTAGAATGATTACAGTAACTGGAGCTAGACTTTTAGTTTGATCAAATATCCTAAAGCAAGAGCATCGACAAATTAACATAAGCAACCCTAAAAGAAAAGACACTAATCAATAGTTCAATGTAGTTGCACTAAATGCTGTACAGAGGTAAAAATTGTTCAGGGGCTCTTGGGGCATTATTGGAAATGATTTAGACAAAACAGGTAAGACTAAATTCACCTTACACTAACTGAGGAAACCATATACATAGTATAATTCGACTGGAAAAGTACATGAGGAAATAGTAAAGCTAGTAGATGAGAGAACTGGTGCCAAAAGAAACACAACAGTCTGTTCCAATTTCATGTAACCTGTTTTTCTATGTCCCGTCCTAATCCCAAATCCATAAAGTAGTTGAGCTTATGGGATACAGACCACCTCATAAACAGAAACGGACCCAGGATATCAAGTTGGTGAATGGAAAGTACAAGTATACCTACGTACATACATGTATATATAGTTTTAGCAAAACCACCCACTCCCTAAATTGTGCATCTGTCCTTGCCCATAGATGTCATAAATGGCAGAATCAAGAGCTGACCAACAATGTTCTAGTCTAGGCAATCCAACCTTCTCAACTAAAATTCCAAAAACAATCCCTCTTACTCGAAGTATCTTAATTATCACACTGTAAAAACATGTACTCAAACACTCACCGAATTAACATATTATGAACTCAAGCAGCATTAGCTGCATCCTAGATAATATCAGTAAGTAATAACAAGTATTATCAATATGACATGCCTAATGCATTAAACGGGTGCCTTCATATCAACATCCAAATGCAATAAATAAGGATTTTATTGCACTAAAAATGCAAACATTTGTGCATTCGTATACCATGCGTAACAAAATAATCAATTAATCGGTGCAAAATTCTAAATATACCTTGGGAACTAAGAGAAAGGAGCGGATGAAATGGAGCGAGACCAACGAAGGATTGAAGAAGTCTGGAAGTGGATTTGGGCTTGGACCCAACGGAGAAGCGGAGCGAAGGCTTCGAAAATGTTTGCGCGGAAGGGAGTGCAGACTTGAGAGAGGACATGCTCCAAGTCGTGGAAGCAGAGGTGCTTGCGCACGCCATATCCTTAGCTTCTTCTTTTCTTCTTTTCTTTCTTCTCTACTCTCTGCTTGTGTCCTGATGTTAGGATAGCATATCAAAATGAGGAGGGGGCTTACTTGAATGGATAATTGAATTTTGGCCCTCAAATTTTCTATTATATATTTCTAGCACCCTTGGGGTTTTCCTTCACTTTGGTTTAATAGCAAACTAACACTTTAACTTGTACATGTTGGCAAAATCGGTCCTCTAAATTGGATTTTCCCCAATTGTAGCGACTCTGTTTATTAAAACTTCACATAGTATTAAAAATCTTTAATGTGTTATAAAACAATAAATGAAGAGGAAGAGTGTTGCAGAGAAAAATATAGAAGGTGAGTTTTTATTGATTTGGGATGAATTACAATGGAATAGGACCCCTCTATTTATAGGAAAAGAGTGACTTAGTCACCAAGTAAAATCCCTAATATCTCTATAAAATATAGACATTCACCTTAAATAAAAATTTATTTATAACACTCCCCCTTGAATGTCTATGCAACAGATAATGTGCCTCGTTAAAACCTTAACTAAAATAAAATTCAGTGGGAAAAGATTCTACGAAAGGAAAAAGAGTACACATATCTAACAATACGCCTTTTGGTTGCCTCGTTAAAAACCTTACAAAGAAAACCCAGTGGGACAAAACCTTGTAAGGGGAAAAAGAGTACAGCACGTATTAACTCCCCTGATGAAAGCATCAATTCACATCTTTGAGCTTCGCAACCCGATCATGTGCACCATCTTCAAAAGATCATTGGTAGAGATTTGATAAACAAATCAATCAAATTAACTTGAATGAATATGTTGAACCTTGAATTCATCATTCTTTATAGATATGAAATGTCTTCATATAATGTCATAGAATAGCCTTTTTCAATATCTTCATAGAGGTATTTTCACTATCACATTATCATGCTTATAGTTATACCAAGATATATATGTGGACAAATTGCACTTAGGATATGGTACTTCAAAACCAAGAATTTTATATACTTTAAGTGATTTAAATCCTTCAAGGATTGTCATATAAGTTAAGTCATATGGGCTATATAATAGACCTTAGATGCATATCAAGTTTTCATGTAATGCTAGACAAATAAGATTTCAAAAATTGATTGCACATACCATTGACTTTTACTTTCAAGTGTTTGAACTACATGTCCAAAACTACATGTCTTTCATATGAAACTAATTCTATTTGAATAGTGTTTCTTCTATTTGGCCAATATTTTTGTGTATGTATTCAACAGACTTGAGGTCCTCATCTATACTTAGCGCTATGATGAATGTCTTCGACGAACATTTTATATCGGTTCCAATACGTTTCACAATGACATAACATAGAGATCTCTTCATTCATATTTTCAGGTACCTGAACCTCTCCTGAGATTTTATGAAGTGTTATGTCATGTGATCTTCTAGATCACTTGCCTCTTTATTATGATCATTTTGATCATTTGCTCGTCTTCTTTATCAAGAATTTTATTGAAAGCGATTTATCTATACGCTTTAAGCATACCATAGGCTTTGTCCTTTCAGGACTTATTCTAATATGAGTATTTTCAGTGAGAATATAGTTACTTCTTTGGGCCAGCAAATGCATCTGGCATGCTTCGCAATATATTGTAGATGAATTATCTTTTATGAACTTCAAGTTCATATTATCTTATTCGAGGATCGAGATCTATTAATAATTCCATGTAACTTTTTCTTAACTGTTTATCTTGTCTTCCCCTCATGTTAGAAAAACTAACTTGATTCCTCAACTTTGGAAACCCATCTTTATGTGTCATGGCGTTAATAAAAATATACATCGCACATCAATAATAATAAGATGAAATTATTTGGTTCCTGACCCTGAACCACTTGTGAGGGGAGAATGTAATATACTTTCATATATAACGTATATCAAACTGATATAGATAACTTTGTTCTCGTAAGTAATAGCTTAGCTTCTAAGTGGACGCATTCAATAAATCATTTTGCTAAACCAGCTGTGATGTAACCAACTTATCAAGATGAACTTTCTTGAATAGAAAATCTGAAAATAATGCTCTAAATTAAATTATTAAGCAGTTACCTCGCAAACACCAGGTTGCGGGTTAATAATAATCGCACATGTAACCATCTCATAGATGTATCTTATGTGGTATACATGGCAGGTGAATGAGTCCATATTCACCTTTGATATTTCCAGCATTCATGGAATTTAATCCCAATTTTAGTTGGTCTATTAATTAATGGGAACAAACAACATAAGATAACTCGTAAAGAACTTTCTTGTTCTTTAATATTTATCCATGTGAATTCTCTGTTATTTTTGCGCATCACACTTCAATTAACATGGCTAAATCAATTATGCCAACTGGATAAATTATCAATATTGATAAACTTCAAATTTATACCATGACGTATGCAATTATCAATAAACTCCAAGTTTATTGTGGCCTTCTTTTATTTATTTAGTACAAACTGGAGAATAAAGCGGATAATTTTTCACATACATATTACCCGCTACAAGTTGTAGTAATAAAAGATGTTAAATATTTCCTTTATTTCTTAATATAATCTACGTTTTCGCAAATATTTTAGAAACTAAATAAGCTTCTTTGAGGCTTACTACGACACAATACCTTATTGGTAATCAGTTGTGTTTCTCAAAAATAGTATAATTGGCTCTTCCAGAGTTCTCAATTAATTTTGTACTACCACATATTCATCAACATCCATATAGTGGATATCTCTTTCAAGGAGAAAGTTATACAATTATAATCATGGTCAATATCATCATAGGCAAGATATGTTACTTCAATTACTTTTGCCCTGTAATAATCACATCACCATAATATATTGGCATAGTCACAATAGGTACGTGATCAATGACCATTCATGCCATAATAATGAAATTATTTTCTTATTTCATCTCAAACCTCCTTTTACAGATGAGTGTGGTATATTTACCATCACTAGCACGTTCATATTCTTCCAAGAATGAATATCATATATATGTGCTTTACAAAATCTCATGTCAAATCGATGACAAATATTACTTTCAAAGAGCGAAGGATTATTTTGAAAATCCTCGTTATTCTCATTATCACAATGATGACGATTATAATTTCGTCTATTGCCACGTCCGCATCCATTGACACCTTCACGGTAATAATTGTTCTTATTTCAGACTTGTCACATATTGATATCACATTCTCTTAAGGGGAATGAGAATGAAGCAAATTCAATGGGACGTATTTTCACTTCTTTGCCTACAATCATACATGAATCTGATCATGGCAAGGCATAGAAATTTTACCACTTCGGATAATTATAATTTTGCAAACTCTATTAGAGTATAATCAAAGTTTGTTGTCTTTGCTTGGATTTAAAATCAAATTATAGAATTTCAAGAATTTAAAATAGAAAAATAAAGTAAAATACTTACCTTAAATCCAGAATTTAATCATGAAGGAAGTTCATGGAACAATTGACAATCATTATGCTCAATCTCACAGCTTCTACTCAATTGGTTAGAGTCTCGTGCTGAGAACGTGATATAAAACAATAAAAGAATAAGAAGAGTATTGCAGAGAAAAGTATAGAAGGAGAGTTTTTATTGATTTAGGATGAATTACAATGGAATAGGACCCCTCTATTTATAGGGAAAGAGTGACTTAGCCACCAAGTAAAATCCCTAAGATCTCTCTAAAATATAGACATTCATCTTAAATAAAACTCTCTTTATAACATAATCGTTGATTATGCTTACGTAGCATTTAATTGGCTATAAATGAGATTATCCGCGATAAGGTGGGTGTAGCCTCTATTGAGGACAAGATGTGGGAAGCGGCTTAGGTGGTTTGGTTATGTGAGGAGGAGAAGCACAGACGCTCCGGTGAGGAGGTGTGATAAGTTGACATTGGAGGGCCTACGAAGAGATAGAAGTGGGCCAAAGAAGAGGTAGGAGAGGTGATTAGGTAAGACATGGAACCGTTTCAGCTGACCAAGGACATGACCCTTGATAGGAAGGTATGAAGGTCGAGGATTAGGGTAGTAGAGTAGGTAGTGTAGAGTGTTCATAATGGCAGTATTGACATGCAATCTCACTTTCTGTTTGTAGTAGATTTTTATGACTAACCGTTATTTTCTTTCATTGTTGATCACCTTATGTCTTGTTGTTTTATACTATCCTGAGCCAAGGATTTATTGGAAATAACCTCTTTATCCTCACAAGTTAGGGGCAAGGTTTGCATAGGGGTGGGCGTCGGCAGGTTTGGTTCGGTTTTCATGAAGTTCGGTTCGGTTTGTTCGGTTTTCGGTTTTCTATTTGGTGCACCAACAACCAAACGAAAATTAGTTCGGTTTCTTCGGTTTTTTCTAATTCAGTTCGGTCAATTTTTTGTTCAATTCGGCTAGTTTGGTCTTGTCGTATTAAGCTTTTAAATCGGACTTTTTCTACAAAAAAATATGACTAATTTATGTTTTAGTGCAACTAAAACTCGAATACATAATACTTATAATATGATTAGCCAAATTATTTAGTTGATGCAGGAAATATAGATTTATTCGACAATAATTACTTACAATATAGTTATATTGTAGACCGCCACATCGGCGACACGCAAGTAAATTAAAGATGAAAGATGCATTGGCAAACATGTTGTTGTTGTTAATTTTTCTTCTCGTAAAACAAAAGAAAAAAACGAATCGACGGTGTTGATGTACTTGTTTTTTCATTCTTAGGAAGATATGACTCCAGAAGGTACCAAAAGTAAAGAATCAAGTGAAATAGATAATTTCATATGAACACAAAATCAAAGTACCCTAACAATGAGAAAAGACATTCAAAGAGAATATTTAAGTAAGCTAGTAAAATACACCGGAGAATGACTCATAATCATATTTAAAACAGTATATTTTCAATATATCATTATTCAAGTGGAATTAGTATTTAAATAATTATTATATTGATTAACTCCATTTGTCGTTATATTTGAAAATAATTAGTTTTATAACAATTCTAAAAATTATTTTTAAAATGTAAAAATGATCGATACACATTTCGATTGGAGAACACGTATTTCTTCTTAATTTGAAGGGCATATCTTTTGAAAAAATCATACAAAAATTCTAGTAATTCTTGTAACATGATATTGAATCTGAAATGATTGATATATCTATTTTTTGGTAATTAAATTCCAATATTTATTATATATTTCTATTATGATTCTTAAAAAGGCCATCAATAAAAATAATTATATTTTTTGGGATTTGGAATAAGGAGTCGTCATATAGTTTTTCGAAGAAACTGGTTCACACGTAAAAAAATTGAGCACATACATTTTATATTAATTTGAAGGCATATCATTTGGGTAAGCTTACAAAAATTGTAGTCATTTTTGTAACATAATATTAAATATGACATGATCGAAATCGTTATATATTTTTATTAAAATTCTTCAAATAGTCATCAGATTAACACAAATTAAAAAATTATATCTTTCTTTTAGATCAATCGGAATGAACGGCTAGGTCTTATCGTTTCATGAAAAAATGAATAAGTACGTAATAATGTAAGGTCTAAAACTAACTAATACCGAGTGTGTATTTTATAAACTATAGAGGGCTATTTTGTTAGAATAGATGAAAAATAAAAATAATAATAAATGTCAACTTATTTTGAATACTTATTATTTCATTCTTATTTCTTCTATTGAATTTTAATCAAGTTAATTTTTAATACTATATTATAATTTATACCAAGTTAATTGGTAGGAAAATAGGTCGCTACAAGAAAAAGAGGGATGGGGACCGATCATTCCTCATATCCCAGGTTGTCAGATTATAACTTCAACATTAGCATCGTGGAGCTAGAATCGTCGATGAGAAACATCAAGGAATCACGGTTCCCGAGGCCGATCAGATCCAATCCCAGCTAGAGGGATCCCAACTTATGGTGCGAATATCAGGGAACTCACTGTCACAAAATTAGGGACTGCTTACATCTAAGTGAGGAGGTAGCAACATTATTAAGGAATGACCATCTTAGGGAGTTCTTAAACGAACAGGCCAAGAATAATTACGGACGCAGTCGAGAAAACGCCAAAACCCTCAAAGATAGGGGAAAACCCTCCTCGACTAACTATCAACATGATTGGGGGGGGGGGAGGAAATAAGATCAACGATGTAAATTTATCGACAGCTAAGAAGACAAAGGTATCAGTGACTCATAGCAAGAGATTCCGGAAAGTCGCTGAAGACGACATAACCTTCACAGAAGAAGACGCCGATGCACTTAACTTCCGCACAATGATGCCCTAGTAATTTCTATTAATGTTCTCGATTTCAAGATTAAACATGTTTTCGTTAACCTAGAAAGTTCATCAAACATCATTCAATGGAGAGTGATAGAACAAGCCAAACTAAGCGGAAGCATCATTCTGACAACAAATCTACTCATCGGGTTTAACTTAGCGAGTGTGACAATCCGAGGGGAGATCTTGCTGCCCACGAACACCAAAGGGGTTACGAAGACCACCTTATTTGAAGTGGTGGACGTTGACATGGTCTACAAGATGATTCTTGGCAGACTATGGTTACATGAGATGAAGGTCATACCATCCACATATCACCAACTATTGAAATTCCCAACTCTAGATGTCACGACCCAAAACCCTAACTTAGGTCGTGATGGCGCCCAACAACGGGATCAGGCAAGCCAACACTCAAATTACTACGGTTCCTTCTCATTGACTTAAACATATCAATATGTACTAAGTTATAAAGCTCAAAATATTAACCGATTAGGGGTAATTAACCAGTTTAAACAAAAGCAGTCATAATGAGGCGTGAGTCCAAAATATATATGTACGGACCATAATTTACAATATCTACTACGTGTGTGCCAGGAACTAGTGTCACGAGTACCACGGGCATACTAACTGGATATACAAAAGATAAAAATATACAATCCCACTATCTGAAATAAGTAGACGGGAAAATAAGCAAAAGAAACTCAATGGTGCTGCTGAGGATCGTCAGGAGAAGCAGCTCACCGTGTCCACTCTATCAAAATCTATCTCCGGTATGATAACTAGATGCACCAGCCTCAGAACCTGTACAATTAAGTACAGAAGCGTACCATGAGTAGATAAATGAGTATCCAGTCTAATCTCGAAGAAGTAGTGATGAGAGGTCGACTTGACACTCACTAAGGTCCAACAATATAATTTAACAGAATACAATGAAAGTGGTAGGCATGTATAGGTGGCAAAGAAGTAAATATATATATGAGGCACAAAAAATCCAAGTAAATACTGAAAGTAAACAACAATTACTACTTCATTTCCCCCCGAATATCTGTCAAATCCATATCCACGAAAACAGTAACAATTGGTCATGCGCACACAAGAATAAGACAACCGGCCGGAGTAGTAAAGATAACATCTATGCACTGCAGAGGGTCGAACAACCCGAACCATAAGTGCATTCTTACCATAGTACAATCTAATATGTGCACTGCCGAGGGTCGAAAGGCCCGAACCATAAGTGCACATTTCAATCCTCCGTGGCGTACGACCTGCTCCCATGAGAGTGGGGGAAATCATACTCCGCTCGCGGAATATAAATTGCACAGCGGTCACATGCACACACAATAATCCTAAAGTTTTCCTTTCCATAATCAATTTCTTCAAATTATCAAATTTCATAAATCTCAGGGAACCATACTACATATAACATGAATTCATAACACATAATTCATTACAAGGAATGATATAAGGCATGTTGTGGGCCTAACTACCCGGACGTAACAATAATAGCCGCTACGTACGGACTCTCGTCACTTTGTACGTACGTAGCCCCCAAAACAATTACATGTAGCATATAAATCACCTATGGGAACAATTTCCCTCTTACAAGGTTAGAAAGGAGACTCACCTCGTGTCGAATCTACCACCCGGACCAAGAACGCGCCCGAAACTCCGAAATCTACACCCGAGGACTCGAAACTAGCCAAATGTTATACAATTATATCAATTCAGGCTCGAAGTATGGAAATTATCCTACTTATTTAATAAATTCACCGTTCTTGAAGAAATCTCAAAATTCACCCCCGGTCCCGCACACTCGAATTCCGAACATTCTCGAAGGGATCACTCACCCATAGCCTAAGGATCGTTAATCTATGATTTTTACTTGAATTCATAGCAAATTAATGTGTAATTCATCAAATTTCTGAAGAGCCCTAAGTTACTACCAAACTCTTGATTTTTCACTAATTAAGTAGTTAATTTAACTAGTAATTCATGTATTGAACTAACACTAAGGTGGAATTTACTTACCTTGTCAATGGATAGGTCGTGGAGTCTCTTTCCCTAGCTCCTAAGATCTCAAATGGTGGTATTTGTGAGTTAAAAGATGAAGAATCTCGTTTTAAAAGAACACTCTGCCTACAGTGTTTTCGCACTTGCGGCTCAAGGACCCCACCTGCGGTCTCGCACCTGCGGAACTGGACGAGGGAGGCTGGGACCGCACCTGGGGAGTCGAGACCGCACCTGCGGCTCCGCTCCTGTGACCTTTGTCCGCACTGCGAGAAATGGCTTCCCATAGGGGGATCGCACCTGCGAGGGCAACCGCACCTGCGGTCACACCAGATCAGGTGCACCAGCTGCAATTTCAGTTAGTTTTTGGCCTCGTTTGGTGCCCGGGAGGCACCTGGGCCCACCCGAGCCCCCGTCCAAAATTACCAACAAGTTCCAAATCATACTATGGACTCTCTCGAGCCTTCGAAACACTCAAAACAACGCAAAAACTCTAAATCACCTCCCAAAACCCCTAAAATCAAGACTTAAGAACTTCAAGTTCTTGAATTCGATACCGATGCGCCGAACCGACCTATATTACTCAGAATGACACCAAATTTTGCAGCAAGTCATAAATGACATAACGGAACTATTCCCGATCTCGAAATTCTGTTCGGACCTCGATAACACAAAAACACGTTCCAAACCAAATTTCAAACTCAAGGAAACTCTTATTTCGATATTGGGCGCCGAAACGCTCTCAGGTCATCCAAAACCCATTCCGAACGTATGCCCAAGTCCGAAATCATCATACGAAGCTATCGAAACCGCCTAAACTCGATTTCGAGGTCATTTACTCAAAATGTTGACCGAAATCACACTTGGCCAAAAAGGCCAGCCTTAAGGAACCAAGTGTTCCTATAGCACTCTAAACACTTCCGAATCCCGAACCACCCGTCCCCGCAAGTCATAAATCACAATAAGCATTACGGGAAGTCTCATTTAGGGGAAGGGGGTCCTAATACGCAAAACGACCGGTCGGGTCATTACACTCTCCCCCTCTTAAACAAACGTTCGTCCTCGAACAGGTCTAGAATCGTACCCGAAGTGCTGAATAGATGTGGATATCTTCTCCGCATGTCCTCCTCGGACTCCCAAGTCGCCTCTGGTTGGCCCCTCCACTGGACCTTCACGACAGAAACTCTCTTGGATCTCAATTGGCGGTCCTGTCTATTAATAATAGCAACTGGCTCTTCCTCGTAGCCCAACCTCTCATCCAACTGAATAGTGCTGAAATCAACCACGTGAGAGAAGTCAGTGTGATATCTCCGAAACATGGATACATGAAAGACCGGATTGACTCCTGATAAACTAGGAGGTAAAGCTAGCTCATAAGCAACCTCTCCGACTCGCCTCAATACCTCGAAAGGACCTATAAACCTTGGGCTCAGCTTGCCCTTCTTCCTGAATCTCATAATGCCCTTCATCGGCGAAACCTTCAGCAGAAACTTATCTCCCTTCATAAATGCTACATCACGCGCCCTCTGATCCGCGTAACTCTTCTGTCTGGACTATGCTGTGTGGAGCCTCTCCTGAATTAACTTCACCATCTCCAAAGCATCTCTCACAAGATCAGTGCCATATAACTTAGCCTCGCCAGGCTCAAACACCCCATATGAGAACGACACCGCCGACCATACAAAGTCTCAAATGGAGCCATCTCGATGCTGGACTGATAGCTATTATTGTACGCAAACTCGGCCAAAGGCAAGAATTTGTCCCACTGACCTCCAAAGTCAATCACACAAGCCCTGAGCATGTCTTCCAATATCTGAATTGTACATTCCGACTGGACATCAGTCTGAGGGTGAAATGTTGTGCTGTGATCTATCTGGGTGCCCATCTCACCGTGCAATGCTCTCCAGAAGTGCGAGGTGAACTGAGGACCTCGATCTGATATAATGGACACCGGCACACCGTGCAACTGGTCTATCTCCCGAATGTATATCTGGGCTAGCCTCTCAGAAGTGTAAGTAGTAGCCACATAAATGAAATGCACCAATTTGGTCAATCTATCCACAATGGCCCAAACCGCATCCACCTTCCGCAAAGTCCGAGGCAACCCAACCACGAAGTCCATTGTGATTCGCTCCCACTTCCACTCCGGAATGGGCATCTGCTAAAATAGGCCTCCAGGTCTCTGATGCTCATATTTAACTTGCTGGCAATTAAGACACCTAGCCACATATTCCACAATGTCCTTCTTCATCCGCCTCCACCAGAAATGCTGCTTCAAATCATGATACATCTTCGTAGCACCTGGGTGAACAGAATACCGAGAACTGTGCGCCTCCGCTAGGATCCTCTCCCTCAGGCCATCAACATTAGGAACACACAAACGACCCTGGAGTCTCATAACACCATCCTCGCCCATAATAACCTCTTTGGCCCCACCCTGGACCACTGTCTGCCGAAGCTCTGCTAAGCATGGATCATCAAACTTCCGAGCCTTAATCTCTCCCAATAACGAAGACTAAGCAACCACATGTGCAAGAACTCGACGAGGCTCCGAAAGATCTAATCTCACCAAGCGATTAGCCAAGGACTGAATGTCCAAGGCTAGAGGTCTCTCCTCTGTTGCAATGTAGGCCAAGCTACCCATACTCCCTGCCTTTCTGCTCAAGGCATCTGCTACCACATTTGCCTTGCCCGGATGATAAAGAATGGTGATATCGTAATCCTTCAACAACTCAAGCCATCTGCGCTGCCTTAAATTAAGATCCATCTGCTTGAATAAGTGCTGCAAACTGCGGTGGTCTGTATAAACCTCACAAGACACTCCATACAAGTAGTGCCTCCAAATCTTCAGAGCATGAACAATCGTTGACAACTCTAAGTCGTGCACAGGGTAATTCTTCTCATGAACCTTCAGCTGGCGCGAATCATAAGCAATAACCCTCTCGTTCTGCATCAACACACATCCCAACCCAACGCGTGAAGCGTCGCAATACACCGTATACATCCCAGAACCGGAAGGCAAAGTCAGAACTGGTGCTGAGGTTAATGTAGACTTGAGCTTCTGAAAGCCCTCCTTATACTCGTCGGACCATAGAAACGGGGCATTCTTCTGAGTCAATCTAGTCAATGGGGCTGCGATAGAAGAGAACCCCTCCACAAATTGGCGATAATAGCCTGCTAGGCCCAAAAAACTCCTGATCTCTGTAGCTAAAGTAGGACGCGGCCAACTCTGAACTGCCTCAATCTTCTGAGGATCAACCTTGATACCCTCTCCAGATACCACATGCCCCAAGAATGCCACAGACTCTAACCAGAACTCACACTTGGAGAACTTAGCATATAGCTTCTGTTCTTACAAGGTCTGGAGCACAACTCTCAAATGCTGCTCATGCTCACCCAAGCTACGTGAGTACATCAGGATATCGTCAATGAAGACAATGACAAATGAATCAATGTACGGCTTGAATACCCTATTCATCAAGTCCATGAATGTTGCTGGGGCATTAGTCGATCCAAAGGACATCACCAGGAACTCATAATGGCCATATCTAGTACGAAATGCAGTCTTCGGAACATCTGAGGCCTGAATCTTCAACTGATGACAACCCGATCTCAAATCAATCTTAGAAAACACCTGAGCACCCTGCAACTAGTCAAGCGGCAGAGGATACTTGTTCTTGATGGTAACTTTATTCAACTGGCGGTAATCAATACACATCCGCATAGACCCATCTTTTTTCTTCACAAATAGGACTGGAGCACCCCATGGCGATACACTCGGCCTGATGAACCCCTTAGCCAATAACTCCTCAAGATGATCCTTCAACTCCTTAGGAGCCATACAGTACGGGGGAATGGAAATAGGCTGAGTATCTGGAGCTAAATCAATGTAGAAATCAATGTCTCGATCTGGAGGCATGCCTGGAAGGTCTGAAGGGAATACATCAGCAAACTCTCGAACAACTGGCACTGAATCGATAATCGAGGACTCGGCGGTGGTGTCCCGCACATAAGCAAGATAGGCCAGACAACCCTTCTCGACCATATGCCGAGCCTTCATGAAGGAAATAACCCAGCTGGATACACTAACTGAAGAACCCCTCCACTCCGGCCTAGGCGACTCATGCATGGCTAAAGTAATTGTCTTGGCATGGAAATCTAGCACGACGTGATAAGGAGATAGTCAATCCATGCCTAAAATAACCTCAAAATCGACCATGTCGAGCAATAAAAGGTCTGCCCTGGTCTCAAACCCAGAGATTGTTATCACACAAGACCGATAGACGCGGTCTACCACCACAGAATCGCCAACATGAGTGGACACATATATAGGGGAACCCAAGGACTCACAAGGAACATCTAGAAAATGAGCAAATAGGGCTGAAACATATGAATAAGTTGATCCTGGATCAAACAATACTGAAGCCTCTCTACCACATACTGAGATAATATTTGTGATCACGGCGTCTGAGGCCACTGCATCTGATCTGGCCGGAATAACATAGAATCTAGATGGAGCACCTGAAGACTAAGCTCCCCTAGAGTGAACAGAAGCTGACTGGCCTCCCCCTGACTGGACTCCACCTCTGGGATGACACCTGCCAACCTGTCCGCCACCTCTAGGTGGTCGGACTGCTGGTGTTGGACCCATGGGCTGATAACTCTGCTGCACTACCTTGCCCCGATATCTGGGACAATGCCTCCTCAAATGACCTAGCTCCTCACACTCGTAACAACCTCCAGGTATCATAGCATGATGCCCTGAAGAAGAAGAACCCTGAATGGACATGGAGCGATGTGGACCCTCTGGCATAACACTGAAGTAAGAACTGGAGGATCTTGGTGACTGGAATAATCACTAGGTGAACTCCGAATAGCTGGAGGACGGTAGGAACGCTCTGGTAGGGCGCTGAACTGATGCCTCACTGGAACACCTCGAGGAGGTGGTGGAGGTGCTGAATATGAAGGTCTGCTGGGTTGACCACCCCTCAAACTGACCTCCGCTCCTAGCTGGGGCACCCCTGAAATCTCCGGAGAACCTAGCCCTCTTGTCCTGCTGACCCTGCTCCCTGCTCCTCGAACGATACCCCTCGATCCTGTGAGTAATCTCTACCACGAGCTGGTAAGGAGTACCCATATCCACCTATCGGGCCATGGTGGATCTAATGCCTGGGTGCAACCCAGCCACGAATCTCCGCACTCTCTCGGCATCAGTAGGTGGATCTAATGCCTTGCCCCTCCTCTAGTTGCTCAAACTGACACCACAGCTCTTCCCTCTCAGAGGATGGGATATATCTGTCCAGAAACATCTGCGTGAACTGCTCCCAAGTGACAGGAGGAGAATCTGCTGGCCTGCTGAGAATATATGACTGCCACCACCTGCGAGCTCTGCCCTCCAACTGAAATGTGGTGAAATCCACTCCATGGGATGCTAGGATCCTCATGGTGTGCAGTCTGTCCCTGCACCTGTCAATGAAGTTCTGGGCATCCTCGCCTCGCTCACCCTCGAATACTGGAGGGCGCAATCGAGTCCATCTGTCCAATAACTTCTGCGGATCGCCGTCCACAGCTGGTCTGGGCTCCTGTGCTGCTGCTACAGGCTGGATACCACCCACGGGCAGTGTACCCGGGGTATGATAAACTGTTGCTACCTGTACTGTAGCCTGGGCGGTAGGGGTCTGGGCTCCCCCTCCCACCTGAGAAGTGGCAGGGTTTGCTGGAAATAAACCATCCTAGGACATGGTGTCCATAAATCTCATCATACGGCCCATGACCTCCTGGAAGCCTGGCGCCGTCATGAAGTTCACTAGAGTTGGATCTGCTGGGGGCACCTCGTCTGCTCCTCTATGATAGGATCCTCTGGTGGTGCAACTGGAATAACTCAGGGATGCCCTCGTCCCCTACCTCGGGTTGGTACCCTCCCCCGGCCTTTACCACGTCCTCGTACAGCGGGGGTAGCGGCATCTCTCGGGTCTGGAACATCGGATGCACGCATCCTCACCATCTGTGAGAGAATAGAAGGGTAAGTTTTTGTACACCATTGCTTGCATAATAGAATATGATTAAAGAGAGGTATCCTAACACCTTATAACCTCCTAAAGATAAGTACAGACGTCTCTGTACCGATCCGCAAGACTCTACTGGGCCTGCCCGTGACTCGTGAGACTTACATGAACCTAGATCTCTAATACCATGTTGTCACGACCCAAAACCCTAACTTAGGTCGTGATGGCGCCCGACAGCGGGGTCAGGCAAACCAACACTCAAATTACTACGGTTCTTTCTCATTGACTTAAACATATCAATATGTACTAAGTTATAAAGATCAAAATATTAACCGATTATGGGTAATTAACCAGTTTAAACAAAAGCAGTCATAATGAGGCGTGAGTCCAAAATATATATGTACAGACCATAATTTACAATATCTACTACGTGTGTGCCAGGAACTAGTGTCACGAGTACCACGGGCATACTAACTGGATATACAAAAGATAAAAATATACAATCCCACTGTCTGAAATAAGTAGACGGGAAAATAAGCAAAAGAAACTCCATGGTGCTGCTGAGGATCGTTAGGAGAAGCAGCTCACCGTGTCCACTATATCAAAATCTATCTCCGGTATGATAACCAGATGCACCAGCCTCAGAACCTGTACAATTAAGTACAGAAGCGTAGCATGAGTACATAAATGAGTATCCAGTCTAATCTCGAAGAAGTATTGACGAGAGGTCGACTTGACACTCACTAAGGTCCAACAATATAATTTAACAGAATACAATGAAAGTGGTAGGCATGTATAGGTGGCAAAGAAGTAAATATATATATGAGGCACAGAAAATACAAGTAAATACTGAAAGTAAACAAAAATTACTACTTCATTTCCCCCCGAATATCTGTCAATCCATATCCACGAAAATAGTAATAATTGGTCATGCGCACACAAGAATAAGACAACCGGCCGGAGTAGTAAAGATAACATCTATGCACTGCAGAGGGTCGAACAACCCGAACCATAAGTGCACATTTCAATCCTCCGTGGCGTACGTCCTGCTCCCATGAGAGTGGGGGAAATCACACTCCGCTCGCGGAATGTAAATTGCGCAGCGATCACATGCACGCACAATAATCCTAAAGTTTTCCTTTCCATAGTCAATTTCTTCAAATTATAAAATTTCATAAATCTCAGGGAACCATACTACATATAACATGAATTCATAACACATAATTCATTACAAGGAAGGATATAAGGCATGTTGTGGGCCTAACTACCCGTACGTAACAATAATATCCGCTACATACGGACTCTCGTCACTTTGTACGTACGTAGCCCCCAAAACAATCACACGTAGCATATAAATCACCTATGGGGACAATTTCCCTCTTACAAGGTTATAAAGGAGACTCACCTCGTGTCGAATCTACCACTCGGACCAAGAACGCGCCCGAAACTCTGAAATCTACACCCGAGGACTCGAAACTAGCCAAATGTTATACAATTATATCAATTCAGGCTCAAAGTATGGAAATTATCCTACTTATTTAATAAATTCACCGTTCTTGAAGAAATCTCAAAATTCACCCCCGAGCCTGCACGCTCGAATTCCGAACATTCTCGAAGGGATCACTCACCCATAGCCTAAGGATCGTTAATATATGATTTTTACTTGAATTCATAGAAAATTAATGGGAAATTCATCAAATTTCTCAAGAGCCCTAAGTTATTACCCAATTCATGATTTTTCACTAATTAAGTAGTTAATTTAACTAGTAATTCATGTATTGAACTAACACTAAGGTGGAATTTACTTACCTTGTCAATGGATGGGTCGTGGAGTCTCATTCCCAAGCTCCTAAGCTCTCAAATGGTGGAATTTGTGAGTTAAAAGATGAAGAATTCCGTTTTAAAAGAACACTCTGCCTATAGTGTTTTCGCACCTGCGGTTCAAGGACCGCACCTGCGAGTAGAGGCTCGCACCTGCGGAACTGGACGAGGGAGGCTGGGACCGCACCTGCGGAGTGGAGACCGCACCTGCGGACCTTTGTCCTCACATGTGAGAAATGGCTGCCCACAGGGGGATCACACATGCGAGGCTGGGACCGCATGAGCGGTCCTGCACCTGCGGTCACACCAGATCAGGTGCACCAACTGCAATTTCAGCTGGTTTTTGGCCTCGTTTGGTGCCCGGGAGGCACCTAGGCCCACTCGAGCCCCCGTCCAAAATTACTAACAATTCGCAAATTATAATACGGACTCGCTCGAGCCTCGGAACACTCAAAACAACGCTAAAACTCAAAATCACCTCCCAAAACCCCTAAAATCAAGACTTAAGAACTTCAAGTTCTTAAATTCGATATCGATGCGCCGAACCGACCTATACTATTCGGAATGACACCAAATTTTGCAGACAAGTCATAAATGACATAACGGAACTATTCCCGGTCTCGTAATTCCGTTCGGATCTCGATAACACAAAAACACGTTCCAAACCAAATTTCAAACTCAAGGAAACTCTTATTTCAATATTGGGCGCCGAAACACTCTCGGGTCATCCAAAACCCATTCCGAACATACGCCCAAGTGCGAAAACATCATACGAAGCTACTGGAACCGTCTAAACTCGATTCTGAGGTCGTTTACTCAAAATGTCTACCGAAGTCAAACTTAGCCAAAAAGGCCAACCTTAAGGAACCGAGTGTTCCTATAGCACTCTAAACACTTCCGAATTCTGAACCACCCTTCCTCGCAAGTCGTAAATCACAATAAGCTGCTACGGGAAGTCTCATTTAGGGGAACGGGGTCCTAATACGCAAAAAGACCGGTCGGGTCGTTACACTAGAGGGAATCAAGAAAATAAAAGGAGATCAACCGGTGGCAAGGGAAATGAATGTGATATTGGTTTCCATTAGTAAAGGGAAGGAACTCAACATATAGAAATTACAGGAACCGACGCCTACTCCCGAGCCAAGCGAAGATGACAAAGGGGAGGAGTCACCGGAATCCCACCATGCACCAGGTACCGAGATACTTTTAGGTACCTAAAGAGACATACGCGACCAAGTACACGTTAGAAGAAATCGAACAAGTGGCTTTGTTAAAAAAACTCATGGAGAGAAGATTTCACTTAGGGACATGACTTAACCCTGAGCTCAGGTCAGGATGTATTAATTTCCTAAAAACTAATATTGATTGTTTCGCATAGTCGCACACGGATATGACAGGTATCCCACTAGAGGTGGTCATGCACAAGCTAAGCCTGGACCCAAGCGTCCCACTGGTAAGGCAGAAGAAGCACCCAATAGCCGAGGTCAGAAACGTGTTTGTTAAAGAAGAGGTAACTCGGTTACTTGACATCAGTTCAATATGGGAGGTAAAGTATCCCGCTAGCTAGCTAATGAAGTTGTAGTTCTGAACAAGAATAACAAAATTCGAATGTGCGTAGATTATAAAGACTTGAATAAGGCATGCCCGAAAGACTCCTTCCCACTACTGAACATCGATCAAATGATTGATGCCACGATCGGGAATGAGTTAATGAGTTTTCTTGATGCATATTACGGGTACAATCAGATTAAGATGAACCCAAATGATCAGGAAAAAACTTCGTTCATAACGAACTTTGGCACATATTGTCATAATGTGATGCCCTTTGGGCTTAAAAACGCCGGAGCCACTTTTCAGAGGCTTGTAAACAAGATGTTCGAGAAACAAATAGGTAAAACAATGGAAGTATACATAGATGATATGTTGGTCAAGTCTTTGAATGCATGTGACCATTTAAAACACCTCCAGGAAACATTCGATGTCCTAAGGAAGCACAATATGAAACTCAACCCTGAAAAACACGCGTTCACGGTTAGCTCCGGCAAGTTCTTGGGTTTCTTAGTGTTACAAAGAGGGATAGAGGTAAATCCCGATAAGATAAAAGACATCAAGGACATCCCAGGCCAGCTAACAAGTGTGAAAGAATTCCAAAGGCTAATCGGAATATTGGCCGCTCTAAGTAGGTTCATTTCTCAAACTTTGGAATAATGTCATCATTTCTTCTCACTTCTAAAGAAGAAGAACAATTTTGAATGGACTCCATAAGGTCAACAAGCTTTAAATGACCTGGAATGTTACCTGTCAAGCCCTCCGCTACATTAAAAACTAGGGAATGGGAACAATTAATGGTATACTTAGTGGTTTTGAAAGTAGCGGTAAGTGTCGTTCTAGTATGAGAGGACGAAGGTACACAATATCTTGTCTATTATGTTAACAAAATTATGTCAGGAGCGGAAAATCATGATCCGCACCTTGAAAAATTGGCTTTAGCTCTCGTAGTTGCCTCTCGAAAGCTTAGGCCTTATTTTCAGCGCCACCCGACAGCCGTGGTGACAATCTTTCCCCTACGGAATATCCTTCACAAACCTGTGTTGTCGGGTCGATTGGCCAAATAGACAGTTGAAATTAGTCAACTTGATATTGAATATAAGCCTAGGACTGCGATCAAGTCATATGTTGTGGCCGACTTTGTGGCCGATTCCAGTCTCGGTTTACTGCCTTTGGCTGCAAAAGAAGCGGTGATGGTGTCGGAAACAACATCAAAAGTTTGGACCTTGTTCATGGACGGAGCTTCTAATGTGAAAGGGTCTAGGCTTGGGGTGGTCCTAATCACTCACTTGGGAGAAACCCTGAGGCAGGCCATAAAAACAATTCCTTTAACTAAGAATTGAGTCGAGTATGAGTCATTGATTGTAGGATTCGAATTGGCCCGGGGACTTGGCTCCGAGGTCATAGAGATCAAATGTGATTTGCAGCTGGTGGTAAACACAGTATATGGGATCTTTGACACAAAGGAGGAACGCATGCAACAATATGTGATTAAAGCTCAAACTTTTCTCACACGGTTCAAGGAGTGGTCGATCACCCACATCCCGATAGAAGAAAATGTAGAAGTAGAGGCATTGGCAATTTGGGGTCATAAACGGAGATGAATGGATTAGATTCTTGTCCTGTTGTTCAATTTATGCATTCGGTACTAGATGTGGACAGTTATTTTGAAGTAAATACAACCAACCTAGTTTGGACTGGAGGAATGAGTTCATCGATTACCTTCAGCATGTCAAGTTGCCTGAAGACCCGAATGCATCCCAGGCACTCTGCACCAAATCATCTTAGTACAACCTATGGGGGCAGTTATAGAGAAGGTCATTCCAATGCCCGATGGCCCGATGTTTAGGAGCCTCGAAGGTAGACTACGTCATGAGATAGGTTCATGAAGGAATTTGCAGGAATCATTCTGGTGCAGATTCGTTGGTGCTAAAATTAGTTAGGGCAGGATACTACTGGACTCGGATTGAACAGGACGCAAAGGCATTTGTTCAGAAATGCGACAAGTGTCAGCGCTATGTGCAGTTGGTGCACCAACCGGCAGAACTCTTACATTTTGTACTGTCCCCATGGCCATTCATGAAATGGGGGATGTATATAGTTGGGTCGTTGCCACCGGGTCCCTTGAAGGCGAGGTTTCTTTTAATTTTATCCGACTACTTCACTAAATGGGTTGAAGTAGGTCCTTACCAAAGACTGGTGAGCGCAAAGTGGTCGACTTCATGTGGAAATGAGATTGCCTGTGATAATGGGCCGCAGTTCGTGGGCTCCAAAGTCACAAAGCTTCTTGAAGACCTGAAGATCAAGAGGATTGAATCTTCACCATACCATACGAGCGCTAATGGGCAGGTGGAATCAACCAATAAGGTGATTATTCAAAACCTCAAAAAGATGTTAAAAGCAGCCAGAGGCAAGTGGCCCGAAGAGTTACCGGGCGCGTTATGGGCATATTGGACGACGGAAAAATCAAGAACGGGAGAGATACCTATCTCTCTTGTATACGGTGCAGAAACTCTGATCCCGATGGAAGTAGGAGAACCGACCTTGCGGTACTTCCGTACGCACGAAGAAGCAAAAGATGGAAAGATACTATAACCGGAGGGCCAATCTTCGCTACTTTAAAGTAGTAGACTTGGTTGTGAGGAAGGTAACTCAGAGCACTCGAGAAATCAACTCCAGGAAGTTGGGTCCAACGTGGGAAGGCCCCTACCGGTTTTCGGTTGTCACCGGTAAAGGTTCATACGAGCTGGAGAATCAAGATGGAGCCAAATTGCCTAGCAACTAGAACGTGACTCACCTCAAGAGGTACTGCTGCTGATGGATTGTGCCTATACTGAAAGTATGTGCTGCACTCTATTTCCCTTCGACCAGTTTTTGTCACAAATGGTTTTTTTGGCAAGGTTTTTAGCGAGGTAGCAACGGAAAGCATACTACGAAAGAAACATCATTAGTAGAGTTAAGACCTTTAGATGACATGGCACTGAAACAACAAATCACTGTGGGAGGGTTAAATAGTCTTTGGCTCGATGGCAAATTTCTAATGGGAAATAAAACTTGTCAACGGTGCAAAGGCTATTCAACCGTTCATGAGTGTTTTTCCTCAAAGGAGCAAGATTTCCAGTTTTCCATTCCGCACACCTTATTTGAACACTGGGGGGAATAGTACGAGAATACGACAACATGATTGCCAGGAAAATAGGGACAACGAGACCCGGAAACAATACTGTCTCATCGGGACCGGGGACTGCACACTAGCCCCATAAAACAAGTTGTGCAAGTTAGCCACATGTATTGGAAATTTCTTTTTTTTAGCAGACGAATGCTTATGTACTTTGAAGATAGAAGGAATAAAACGAAGTCCTTTTTATTTTTATCTTATTTCTTGTCCAAACAATGAACTAATTTTATTATTTGAAATTTAACTAAAAACTTCGAATGCTAGTGCCGGAATGAACAGGAGACGTTCTCTTCAAGAGCACCGTAAAAATAAAAGGGCCCTCCCTTATGAAACCCTCATGGTAGAGAGTTGGTTCTAAAAGAGTTTATGCCCGGAACCCAAAAGCTATCGGAAGAAAACACACCTAAAGCTATACCTAATTCAACGCAAAAAGAATGAACTTTCTGCAGTACTTAAACAAAATGCCCTTTTATTTATCAAACATGCCAAGCGGTATCAGTACAAAGATACAAAAGGAAAACAACAAAAGAAAAGAAAGGGAAAGGCTAAACTTCATCTACACCAGAACTGGGGGGAAGAGAGGCATCTACGTACCGGGAGAAGTAGGCGGATCTTCCGCCAGCGCAGGATCTTGGCCTTCATCATCATTCTCTTTAAGCTCCTCCTCAGTTCCCGAAAACTCAGAGCCGGCACTAGAAGAGTTAATGGCATCAGACTGAGCTGGGAGACGTTCTTGAGTAATTAACTCTAACGTTCAGGCCTTGGCGATCTCATCGTCAATATCAATAATGCCAGATTTGGCCTCTTCTAGGGTTTCCCTCTTCATATGGTACATATATTTTGTTTTTCAATAACGAGGGAATCCCCTTGCTGCTGAAGTTTTGCCTAAGCCTGTCAACCCCGGCCAAAAGGCCATCGCGCTCGGATCCTGTGGCTCCAAGGCTAAGATCGAGATCACGGAGCGTAGATGTGTGGACCCGGTTTTGCTCCATGATCTTCATATACATGTCTTTCATCCAGGCCCGTTTTTCCTCAACAGCAACCTCTTTAGCTTTGGAGTTCAAAGGTGCCTCCAAATTATTTTCTCGTATAATGGATGCAGACTCGCGCAAAATATTAGCAAGAGCAGTATCTTGAGACTTAGCCCACATAGCCTTTGCATCTTGATGTTGTACATGTGGTCGAGTGGCTTCTTGACTGTGAGACATCACCTCTTACTCACTCTGTTTCAATCGGGCCTCAAGCCCGATCGCTTCCGCAACCTCGCATCTAGAATCGGGAGGCGCGCGATGGGTTGATTCCTCTCAGTCAACAGTTGATCTCGCTAAAACATAAGTCCCACTTTGTCAAGGATCAATATCCGGAGGCCCTTGGAAGCAAGGAAGTTAGCATGCGAAATGAATATCAAAGTGAGAAACCCTATTGTAATAGATGAATAGAAACAAGTAGTAAGAGAACAAGTAAGGTGATATTGCCGCATTGTGTATTGCGTTATTCAACATATACTCCCTTGAAAGAGAGTGTATTTTCTTCTTATCTTTTTCAGAAGCCAGCGAATTCAGATAATTGGTGAGCTTCACCGGCCTGGACAACAGGTGGCACTCCTTTGACACCGCGAGAGAGACGCTCCTCCTCCATCGAGGATCTGCAAAAAGGGGTGAATAATTGTGCCCCAATTTCCCATGGTCAAGGGACTAAGGAGGAAGGACATTTTTCTCTCGGGCGTCTACCACCGATGGGGGAGATGCAACAATTGCTAGTGATGAAGGCACAACTGATGTAGAGGGGAATGAAGCTGATGATGTTATAGGTTGAAAAGCAGATGCGACAAAGGCAGTGCTGATTATTGGTTGTTCACTAACCGCAAGCAGAAAAGGCTCGATCTCTGACCTCATAGGATCGGGAGCCGCAACTGGGGCGAGAAAGGGTGATTCGACATTTATGTATTTGATTTTATAGGAAGTAAACTTAAGTTAAATTTTACTTTTAGTTATAACTTTGATTTTCTTAAAGACTTTTGGATGAAAGCTTTGGAAAATGGCCCTTATCTCGATATTAGCAATTTTAAAATTATCTCACGTTAAATATCATATAAAAATAATACTTAAATTGTTAAACTGATCTCAAAACTATAAAATAAAAATCCAAGCAAATACTACGGTGTGTTTGATATAAAGGAAAATGTTTTCCATGAGAAATACTTTTTAAGAAAATATTTTCTTGGAAAATAAGTAGTAATTTTATTCATTTTTTAGTATTTGGTACGCAAATCAAGGAAAATATTTTCTCAAGAGTATTCGTAAATAATTTTCATACAATAAACATGAGGCCATAAACGTTCGAACCAACAACCTTCTGAACCCACAAATTTCATAAACTTCTAAACCACAAAACTTTCGAAACCGCGAAATTTGAAACCCGTAAACTTTATAATTTTTAAACCCGTACACGTTGAAACACATAAACCTCCGAACTCATATCTTTAGAACTTGTAAAATTTTAAATCTGTAAACCGAAAGATGAAAAAGTAAAACTGAAAACCTATAAAAAAAATTCTCAGGGGGTGGAGGGGGAGAAAAAAAATAGAAATTTTAAATTACAAAAAAACGTAAAATTTTTTTTGTCCGAAGTGGGGGCAGGGGGTTTAGAAAAAAAAACAGAAAATTTAAAAAAAAAAAAGTTAAAAGTTTTTTTTGTTCGGAGTGGGGGTAGGGGTGCCGGGGATGGGTGGGTGGTGACGAAAGAAAACTTTTTTTGAGAGAGGGCATGGGTTGGAGTTTGGTGTATGGGTGTGGGGATGTGAGGGTAAAGAATAAGATGAGGAAGATTAAGAAGGAGTTTTGGAAAATGTTTTCCTTTATCTTGATATGAAAAATATTTTCCTTCAATCGAAGAAAAATGAATTGACGAGGAAAATATTTTTTAAATTTAAGCCAACCAAACAGGAAAAATTGAAAAACTTCATACCAAACACACCCTAAATAATTCCACATTTATTGTTTTTCATCTTATGAATCATACCACCCCTAAGAATAACCCATTCACGGGGGACGGTGCTAGTGTACTACCCGCTCCAAATTGCAGTATACAAACCTAGACATGTTAAAGCTACTGTCTTTTGTTTCATCACATAATAATTTCATTCCATTGTCAAATTTCAGCGGAGGCATTCAATTAAAGTCCGCCTTCACACCCACTAATCATTTCTTCCACTTAGCGCGAGTCTTTTCTTCAATCAGTCATTCCCAGTCCAAGGTATGTCAAATCCCACCTCCCTTTTTTCTTTCACTAAATCTGTTTCCCCATTGTTGCACTTATATCCTTTTTTTTCCTTCTTCAAATTTAAACCCAGATGGAAGCTGATTCTTATATGTTTGGGCCATACAAGATTGACAAAAAAGAAGTTTTCTACTCTACTGATTTGTCCTATGCCTTGGTCAACCTCCGTCCCCTTCTTCCTGGTAATTCTTATTAAAATTCTATATGCTTGTAAAAGATCATCTTCTCTCACTTTCCTTCTCCACTGAACTGAAAGTAGATTTTTTAATTTGTAATCTAGGATCTTTTTTGCCCCCCTAATTTTCTTTAATTAGTAATATGCACCTGTTATTTTTTACTGAAACTTAACCCTTGATAGAAGGAGTGATGCATCCAGGAGCTGTACTCAATACACATAACAATTAACACCATTCATTTGGATGGTTGGAAAATAGTAGAGCAAGCTTTGACAGTAACAAGACAGGAGAGAAAATATGCATACTCAGTTAAGCGATAGCAGAAAACTGCATTTATATAGGGTTTTGCTTATTCATCCTAGACACATGCAATGCTTCATACAATGTGGAATCTATGGAAACTCCATCCTGATTCTGCATTCTTCATACAAGATTCTTCTCCAACAAAATTTCTAAACAAACACATTCAATGATTCCTCTGCCGAGTGCTTCTCTTTTGTGCTACTGACTTAAGCAGCATCATCAAAGGCGAAAAGTGCAAAAAAACTCCAAAATCTGTTGGGGCTTTAAGCGCAAAGCGAAAATAAAGCGTGGGCCTTTAATGAAGAAAGACGCAAATGAGAAAAACTACAAATATGTATGTGTAGTCCAAGACTAATATCTATGAGTATGAATACCAAATATTTTTAGAAATTGAGGAAAAGTTATGAGAAACTGAAATATCTATTGCTTAGTGTCGCCTCTTCAGGATTACGCTCATTGGCAAGGAAAAGTATGCCTTAGAACCTTGATGACATCACTGAAGCGCCCACGAAGCGCTCAACATATTTTGAGCCTCGCTTTAGGTCTTAAGCACGCTTAAAGCGCACCTTTGATAACATTGTCCTTAAGTATCAATTTCGGAGTGCATACTTCTGTTATTTGTATATCCTTCTTATAGTCCCTTGTATTTTGTGATCATTATTCATATTTCTCATGTATCGTAAAAGAAAAGCACTTTAGTGTCATGAGTACCATCTATTGAGCACTCTTATTTTGCCGTGCAGGTCATATCCTTTTCCAGACTGTAATCGAATGGCTTGTAGAAGATTCATTAAATATTTTCTAATGTGAATATAGTCGCTTACTTGTGATGATACAGAGGAAGCTGAAATATGGTGCTTTATGTCCTCAGTTTACTTTTAGTATGCTCCCTCTGTGCTTAAATGTGGTTTTAACTCCAGAAGTACCTGTATTTGGGACTTTGGTGTATATCTTCAAATAGAGTATACTTCTGAGGATCAGTTTAGAAAGTCCAGTACTCTTTTAAATGGTAATGCAATGCTACTTGCAATCACTCAATTAATCAACCAACTAGGCTCAATCAAATCCTCAGTGTCTATTCTGTTCTATTTGAGTCATTTTTTAATACTAAGTAATCTAACTTTTAAGGAAAATAAAAAGTTCATTTTTTAATCTTAAATTATTGGTTCTCTATTTTTAAAATAAATTGATATTTTTAAAGCTTACACTTATCCATGCATGACAATACAAGTCTCTTATCATAATAAAAAGACTCATGACAAATACCATTCCTAATGTAAGTGTAACAACAAGTTTGGATTCTCTAAAGATGTAACATAGCAGGGAGCCTGCTTGTCATCTTTTGTACTTCTGCTGGTAGCTTCTCAGTACTATTATATCAATAAAACTACCTTACCTTATAAACAACAACAACAAATCCAGTTTGATCCCAACATGTGGGGTCTGGGGAGGGTAGTCTGTACGTAGACCTTACCCCTACCTAATGCAGGTAGAGAGACTTTTTCCAATAGACCCTCGCCTCAGGAAGGGCAAGAAGAAGAAGAGGAAAACTACCTTACCTTATAAAAAATGAAAATAAAAATAAGTGTTACAGCAACTAAGCATTTTTTGCTTCTTTTGTTTTGTTCTTTGTAAGTCTGCACTGAGTCCGAGAGATCTTGATCGTTTGAGACAACTTTCCTTGATATGATTTGAGGTCTTCGTTGTTCACTTTTATCACTTTCAATTGTTATATCATTGTACATATGGACCATTCAATATGAAGATAAACCATGTCAAGTAACCTCTTATTTTATTTTCACTGCTACTTATAGTATATCCTCTGTGTGTGGTCATTTCTAATCTTGCCATATCCTGTATATAACCATCCATCTTAACATTTGCATGTCTTGCGGATATGTTAAGGTTTAAAGGACCAACATTCACGACATATAACATTACTAGTTTCACAGCCATTATATAGTATTTGACTTTCACTTTATTGGGTGTCTTCCAATCTTTAAGCGCTACCCTCCTTCCATTTCAACTATCTTTTTTTTTTTAGTTTTATGCATTACATTTTTATCTATCATGCCATCCTTCTTATGGAGGCTAACCCTCATAACATTCATAGTACTTTACTTTCATAGATCTAATTCTATCAATACAGCTCTCAAGTGTCATGGATATATGAACATATGCGATTTTATTGTTGTGATTTGTGTTGAGCAATTGATTGCAATGTCATTTTCATCTCTCATTGATCTTGCAATTATCCGTCAAAAATTTGTTGGCAATTATCTTAATACACTTAACTTTGTTTGGGTCTTTACCCATCTTCTCTTTTAGTTGTGCTAGCTCATACATCACATACTCACAGATGCAGAAAAAACATCCGATAAAAGTTAGCTATGATATCCAAAAGTACGGAGACATAATAATAAATTTGAACTTTGTTAGTTTTTAAGGACAAGTGGCATCTGACGATAGTTAATTTATGTAATACAGAAGAGTTGATTCCCGTGGCTGGACCATGAAAGTTTGTAACCAGACAAGATAGTGTTATTCACTGTGGTCTGAATGATTCGTCTCACAAACTCATCCTCCAATGCAGTTAATAAACTTTTCATTGACCGTCATTTTGAGGTTTATAATTCTTGAAATATATATTAATAGACAGTTAACAAAGATGTTATCTCTGTTGGGGATGATTCTTGTTCCAATGTTTTGTGATAACTGCAACATAAGTTTTCTTCCACCAATTAATAGATTCAATTTTGTTCCAATCTTTGGGCTTGGCACACTCTACATCTATTAGTTTCTTGAAAATCTGCTTGTATTCTTTTGTTTTTCTTTTCCTTGGGGTATTATGGATTATGGAGTGGCATTCAAAATCTGAAGCATCATATTTGGTCTACTTAACGAGATGTACATGTGCTTGTCTGCCCAAGACGCGAAGTAAAGCGCTTTGTTGATCTTACTGCTGATGAAACTAGCGACTTGTGGCTTACAGCACAAAAAGTGGGCAAGCAACTTGAGTCCTACCACAAGGCATCCTCTCTTACATTTGCAATCCAAGTAAGAAGGCACAGTTGTTATAGTTTTAGTTGTTATCATTAAAGGTATTATTGTAAAACCTGATATGCTCGGATTTCTGAAAAAGACAGCTGAATGCAGAATTTGATATTTATTAAGTATTCTTGGCATCATTGTACAGTGTGAAAAGGATAGCCAGATTTTCTTTGTGATGGAGTTATGTATTCTTTCATTTATGTTCTTGTTTTATTATTATTTGTTTCCTTTTGGCTTATTTTACTGGTTGAGAAGCTGGTCCTAAGTTCTTTGCTTCTGTTAATATCTCAGGATGGACCCCAGGCGGGGCAGACAGTTCCTCATGTTCATATTCACATCATCCCGCGTAAAACTGGTGACTTTGAAAAGAATGATGAGATTTATGATGCTGTAGGATTCAAATATCTGCTACTGATTACTGCTAATACTTAGTTGGCTGGATGTAAAGCCGGTACTAATCTTTTGCATTATTCATGCAGCTGGACGTGAAGGAGAAGGAGATGAAGCAATCGCTTGATTTGGACAAAGAAAGGAAAGACAGAAGCATGGAGGAGATGGGTGAAGAGGCAGATGAATACAGAAAACTTTTCTAGTGAAGAGGCGTAATATATCATCTCATTATTGTCTTTAGAATCCAGCTGTTGCCTAAGTGCATTATTGATCACTAACTATTCCATGGATGTAACATTTGGATACTATAAACTAGTGGTATGATTACATTCTGGTGTTAGCAGTGAGATATTCCCATGTGAGTAGGGAATTTTACTGATAAAACTGAAGCTGTTGTGGTTTACTCCTGTACTCAAATTTGTTTGCTATAGCGGATTACTATACCACTAATATAACAGTGATAGCCACTGCAGAATTGGGGTTTAGGGTTACAAGCCCTTCAATTATCCTGAGGATTAAGATACCTTGATCCTTGTACTTTGAAATCACGATATTCTATTTATTTTGTAACAATATATTTTTTAGATGTCTACAACAATAGTACACGAGAGCCATTTTGGAGAGCAAGTAGAGTGTGTCTAGTGTCATTTGAAGTTTTTCTATTTATTTAGTAAAAAATCTGGTTATAGCTCTATGAATAAATAACAAATTAATTATTTCCCCTCCGATAAAACTACTTACTTTAGTCAAGGAGTCACCAACCATTCGAAGAGATTTCTGACTGAGTTCACAAATAATATTAAGTACAATAAAGTGTATGAGTTTTCAAAAATTACTCCTACGTAGGAAAGGGGGATAGATTGTAATTTGGGACTATTCCAAGACTAATTAAGAGAACTTGGCACTCTATAGTTGCTCAAAGAAATGGCGCGAAAAGCTCACACTTCGGGGTACATATAGCAAATATTCCCACTTATGACTTAACCCGTCAAGTAAAAAATCCCAGTGAGGAAGTTCACGACGATTCGTTCCTCCGACGATAACGGCAAACAAAGAAATGCATTCGACTCTTAAGGTTTTTCTTATTTTTCATCTATTTTCCCCTTTTCCCTTCATTAATCTATCTTAAATTTCTGTTTCAAGTTTTTTAGTTCTACCCACAAAAATGTGTTACTTTTTAGTTTTGTTATTAGTATTTGTGCGTTTCTCCGTACGTGACTTGATTGAATTTCCATTTTCAAACGGGTGTAGAAATATTTTGGGTACACAGAGTTTCGACCTTATCAGAAGGAGATTATAGAGAAAATTTTAGATGGAAAGGACTGTTTGGTGGTAATGGCCACCGGTAGTGGCAAGTCATTGTGGTATGCTTCAACCTTTTGTCAATATTTAAACATCCCACAAACACACACATGGGCTGACCTTTTTGCTTGAATTGTTGGTTTAAGCTATCAGGTTCCCCCATTGATCTCCGCAAAGACTGCTTTAGTTATAAGTCCTCTCATTTCTTTGATGCAAGATCAGGTAAAAAACCTAGTGTCCTATGCTTTTTTCTCATAGCATAAAAAACATGTCGTGAAGATACTCTGTCCTGGTGTAGGTGATGGCATTGAAACAAAGGGGGATTAAAGCTGACTATCTTTCAAGTGCTCAGACTGATCGTGGGGTGCAGACAAATGCTGAGTTGGGTCACTATAGCGTTCTGTATATGACTCCGGAAAAGGCTTGTGCACTTCCTAACAGGTGTGTAATATAGAAACACGTACGTCTAAGTGAAAAAACTCCATGAATACCTAAAGGAAGTTCTTATTTACTCTTATAACTTCTGTAGCATTGCTGAATCCAGTGATTTAGCTAATATCTTGCTGAAGAAGTTCATCAAAACCAAATGGTTTTTCGATATAAAAAACTTGAAAGTTTTTTATATATATCTCAAGATTATTTCTGCTCCTAGCATAAGTTCTTATATCAAGTTGCGGGCAAGAGGATTATTGTGTATAACTGGTTAGGCTCCACTGTTGTTGATGGATTCCTTCAATTTCACGTTCACCTGCTGCATGTATTCTCACTTCAGTCTTTAGATGGCCCAATTTGGCTCATGTGAAAAACACTGGAACTTTCAGTATACAGTTAGTCTAGGTTTTACACTGACTACTGTTTACTATTTTTGTTGGTGTTTTTTGTTTTCTGTCATTCACTTAGCGAGGTTTTTATCCTGGCAGTAAGGATGATTTTCAAGTTAAGAATCTTAAGATATTTTTTCCAATGGGTTTAGCTTCTTTTACATATGAATGAGTTCCACCCTTACTATTGGAACGTGCTGCAGTTTCTGGTCAAGATTGTTGAAAGCTGGGATGTGTCTGTTGGCTGTTGATGAAGCACACTGCATTTCAGAATGGGGTCACGATTTCAGGTCAGATTGCACCACATTATCCTTGCATTTTGACATTCACGGATTCTTTGGTCCATCTGCAATGGTTATTAGCAAATGTATTATTTGAGTATCTTGCGCGTGTATGGCTATGCTGCTTCAAGAAAAAAAGACCAAGTTTAGAGGTACTGATAGCAGTGGCTGAAGATCAATAAATTTCAAGATTATATTTTCTGAGTTGTGCAATTCTTCCGAGCTGAAAAATGTGAAGCAGTGGTAGTTGAATCACTTGGGATCCAGTTTTGCTTCTTGGTTAGATGTTCATTTAAGTGTATCCATATGGAGAAACACTCTAGAGTGCAATGATTTTATGAAAAGCAGGAGTAAGACATAATACTGGAAGTATAGTCCCCATTTCCCAAGAGGGATGTAGGTGAAGTGAGAGTGCGATAACAGTGCCTAAATGTAGTCAGTTCAAATATTCAGACTCAGTTTGACTGGATAATTGAAGGATAGATGAAGAATACAACAACAACAACAACAACAAACCCAGTTTGATCCCAACATATGGGGTCTGGGGAGGGTAGTCTGTACGCAGACCTTACCCCTACCTAATGCAGGTAGAGAGGCTGTTTCCAATAGATCCTCGACTCAGAAAGTGTAAGAAAAAGGAGAAGGGAGCAAGGAAAGAAGGGAAAAGAAAAGAAAAAAAAAAGAATACAATACCTGAGGCGAACAAAACCACATACCATGATAAAAATCAAAGAATATGAAGGGAAATGCATGCTACTAAGCCTATCATTGAGCACTATAAACTACCTACTAACCCTCTACCTTAATCCTCGACCTCCACACCCTCCTATCAAGTGTCTTGTCCTCAGTGAGATGAAGCAGCGCCATGTCCTGCCTAATCACTTCTCCCCAGTACTTCTTAGGCCTACCTCGACCCCTTCTCAAACTCTCCATGGCCAACCTCTCACACCTCCTGACAGGGGCATCAATGCTTCTTCTCCTAACATGTCCGAACCATCTCAGCCGCGACTCCCGCATCTTGTCCTCCACGGAGGCTACTCCCACTCTGTCCCGGATAGCTTCATTCTTGATTCTATCTCGCCTGGTACACCCACACATCCATCTCAACATCCCCATCTCTGCTACTCTCATCTTCTGCACGTGGGAGTTCTTGACTGGCCAACACTTAGCCCCATACAACATAGCGGGTCGAACTACCACTCGATAAAACTTACCCTTAAGTCCTAACGGCACCTTCTTATCACAAAGAACACCGGAAGCGAGCCTCCACTTCATCCACCCCGCTCCGATGCGATGTGCAACATCTTCGTCAATCTCCCCGTTGTAATATATAGAATTAAAATCTTATTACTTAAATTGCAGCAGTGTTACTGTTGATGGAGTGCTATGCGTTAGAAATAGATACCTAACAAAGTGAAATCTCACTACTTGGTGAAATGGGAAATTACTATGATTGGTACAGACTAGGAAAACTGGGCATAAAGAATATGAGACTCCAAAATAGAAGCTTACTAAAGAAGTGGCTATGGAGGTTTAATAAAGAGGAGAATGCCTTATGGATATGTTTGATTAGAGAGAAATATGGAAAGCAAGGAGAATGGTGGACCCAAGCACCCGCAGGAACTTATAGGTTGGGCTGTGGGCATGTGGCCTAGTTTTGAGATAATAGTGGGTTTTAAAATTGGAAATGACAGAAGAATTTCCTTTTTCTTTATCAGTCTGTGTAACTTCTATATAAATTACCAGTTAGAAGAAATTTCCTTGTGAATAGGTGATGGAAGATTATCCTTCTTTCATGACGACTTGATCGGGCATACCCCCATGAAGGAGCAATTTCATCAGCTTTACAATCTGGTGAGTAAATACAAATTAATCTCAATGCGATGTAAAAGAATACTTCAGAAGAAACTTGAACTACTTGGAGCTAGAAAGTAGCAGTGTTTTCTTAAGACTCTAGAAGAGTGCAAAGAGCTACTCTGATGCAGAAGATTCTTGTGTGGAAGGCACAAAGAAAGGGGATGTTTATTGTTTAAGACTTGCTTCCTATGTCTTACAAAAAGGGATGGACGGTGCACTGCAGCAAGGTGGAAGAAGTTCTGGAAATCTGAAGCTAAGGGAACGGGTCCACAAGAAAGCTATGCTCCCTGTTTACCAGCTTCTTTTTGAGCTAGTGAATAAGGTACTTCTCCCCCGTGCTGAAAGGAGATCTATTGCTTCCAAGGCTGATTTAACATTAATGGAGGCCCTTGATTCATTCAACCCTATAAACTTGCTTGCACTTATGATTGAACACATGAGGAAGGTGGTGAATTTCAAGGAAGACAATCATGGGCTCCCGTATGGTTTCCTACTTACTCGGGTATTTGAGTTCTACAAGGTGCCTGTTGAAAATCCACGAGTAGGTACCCACAAGCAAACCTTCTCAAAGACAACCTTAGAAGAATGTGAATGTTTTGACTTGTCTCTTGGATGGTGTCTCAGCTAGTGCACTTGTCCCAAGAGAACCTCCAGAAGAGAGGAGTCCAGCTGTGCAATCGATGCTACCTATGAGAAGAGTGTGAAAGCATTAACCATGTAATTTGCACTGCTGTAAAGCAAGCCAGTTATGGTCCTTTTTCCTTAGCACACCGGGGATGACTTGGACTATGCCTGGAACAACAATGGAACTGATAGATTGCTAAGGCTAAAGAGGTCAGAGTAAAGCTCGGGGAAGATAATATGGAACACCATCTCTGTATGCATTTGGGGGACGATGTGGAAAAAGATAAACCAGAGGTATTCTGAAGGAAGTGCTTACTCCATGCTTAAGATCAGGACTAATTGTAGAGGAATGGATCTCCTTTGTTGAGAACTATATTTTGTTGTAGGTTCTCTTTTTTTGGTATACGGCTTGTATATGGGGTTAGTCCCCAATTGTTAATAAAATTATTTACCTTGTCAAAAAAAAGAATTGAATATTTTTGTTGGTTTTTTTGGCCTGTAGAGGAATATGTACAGGAGGCTGAATACTGATAGATTTTATTGGTTCCTTTCACTGTTAGAAGGAATTTCACTTTGTTTTTTTGCATCTTAGTGCTGTTGCTTAATGGAATTTCTCTTTACTGTTTGAAAAAAATACCTAACAAAGTGAAAGGCAAGTCGTATAGAGTGGTATTGAGACCAACAATGTCATGTGGCAGTCTTCATCAAACAATGTAATGTGGCAGTAAATGATGAACCTTCTTAGACCCAAATACCCACATGATGAATATCGCGGAAATGCAAATGTTAAGACGGATATGTGGTTGTGTAAGATAGGAAAACTTGAAAAGGTACAAGCAGCACACATGGTGGTTAAGGTTATAATTTTGCACTAATCAGTGAACCTCAATTCCTTGAAGTGCATTCTCTACAAATGTATGCACTATTCTATGAGTGGATTGAGAATTGAATGTACCTTCATCTTTGGTTCTTGTCGGATGAATATTGAATTCTGCAAGCATGAAGAAAGATGTTAGTAATAGTGTATTTATAGCATCATTCCATCAAGATATTTTTGTTCTTCCTTGTGGAGTCTACTTCTGCCTTGTAGGGTATGGGTCTTCATTATTTCTTTTCCCTTTCAATTCAATATTGCTTGGACATTTTAGTTCTCTCTTGTAGTATTAATCTGCTTCTGCCTTGTAAATGATATTTCTTTGCCCTTTTTCCTATTGTCTCATGGAACTTCCTTTTCTCCTGCAGGGTGGAGTATAAACAGTTAGACAAGCTGCGTAATGTTCTTTTGAATGTTCCATTTGTTGGCCTAACAGCAACCGCTACAGAAAAGTATATACCTTTTCAAGTTGTGTAATTTGTTTTTTTACTTTTGCTTTTGCTTTCCCAACTTCTGCAGTTTCTTTTTTTCTTTTAATTTTTCGGGGCCATATTCTGCTCCAGAAATATGGTGGACATAATCTAACTGGATATAGTTTCTTTCTCTCCCCTCTTATTCCATCTCATAATTTTGTTTCGTTGCTGCTTGTTAGTATCTGGACCACTCAGTAAACCTTCTACCAAACACTGTTTAATATTTTAATTTCCACTTTTTGGTTGGGATTCCAGTGTTTGATGTTATAAATAGCTGCATTTTAGAGGGGCATTTATTAGGGTTTGGTCGTTTCCCAGTGATAAAAGGAAAATTGATATTCAAGCTCAACTGTTTGGTAGCTTTATTCTGAGATATCAGCCTTAATTATGTCCTTTACCACTGTACTCTTGTATCTAACAGTCAATTGAATTATGTTAACTTTTGATGTCTATTGATTAATTGTTCTAATTTTACAAGCATGCTTGTGTATTATGCAGCTTCTGTTGTAAGTTAAGCTGGATCAGGTTTATGCTATTTATGTTTTTTGTTAAACTATTTGCAACTTCTAATCCTTGTCAATAATTTATTCACGTCTCTCATAGCATGGGTGCTTAAGTCTTGATATTACCGGGTAATAATAAAATTGAATGTGCACCATAGCTTTGTTAGACTTGTATTTATAAGCTGACAGTCCACTTTGTTTGTCTTAGTTTTTCTTCTCTTTATTTAGATCTTAGAAGCTTTGGACGAATAATTTTATTCTTTTCTTACTTTTCAGAGTTCGGAGTGACATTCTGAGCTCCTTGCAGATGAAAGACCCTCATGTTGCTATTGGCTCGTTTGATCGCAAAAATCTTTTCTATGGAGTCAAATCTTTTAGTCGTAGTTCTCAATTTGTTGATCAGCTGGTGGAGGAGATCTCTAAATATGTGGATAACGCAAATTCAACAATAATATATTGTACAACTGTCAAAGACACTGAAGAGGTCACATCTCACCTCTGTCATGTCCACTAGGACGTTACCGGTGGATTTGATTTAATACACCTATTAATGAGTAGAAAGTAATGCAAATATTAGTCCCTTGTGCTTTTATTTCAATGCCTTCCTTCTCCAAGGTTTTGTGGTTAGATGCATGAAGTTTGGCTTGTTTGGAACTTACAGTTCGTTTCAGTTGAGAAAATGCTGAACTTTATTTCTCCTCCTGTCTAGTAGTTTCCCTTTTTCCTTTATTCTGTCTCTCCACGTGCTAGTCTGCTAGGTTCTGATGATTTCAACAGACTGTTGGTCCTTGTTGCGTGATAGTATCAAGTCAAATGGATGCGTTGCCATTCTCATGATATCGTAACAGTGCATCATGCTTTACTAGTGATTCAATGTCACTAGGACCTAGTGACTTGATGTATGATACCATTATCATGGTTTTTGTAGATCTTCAAATCACTTCATGAGGCAGGAATTAAAGCTGGAATCTACCATGGGCAAATGGCTAATAAAGCACGTGAGGAGGCTCATAGGTTTCATCCTTCTTCATTTAGCTCTTCTGCTTTTGAAGCTAGCATGGGCTATTAATTGGCCTTTCTAAGTCTGTCACAGAAACCAATTTATCTGCCTTTCTTTTGCTATGCTTATTAGTTGTTCTTGTGTCATTAGTGTTTGGTTGTGGCCTCATGAGTGAAGTATGGGATACATTTCTTATTGCAGGTCATTTATCAGAGATGAATTCTATGTCATGGTTGCAACTGTTGCTTTTGGCATGGGTATAGATAAACCAAACATAAGGTATGTGATACACTACGGCTGCCCAAAGAGTCTGGAGTCTTACTACCAGGAAAGTGGACGATGCGGCAGAGATGGTATTCCTTCAGTTTGCTGGCTTTACTACACAAGAAGTGACTTTGCAAAAGCTGATTTCTACTCTGCAGAAGCTCGTTCAGTATGTTGCTCTTTATCCTGGTTCCAAAATGGACCATATATTGCATTTGTCTCTTTAGTTCTGTTGAACATCCTGGTATTTGTGACTACTGGCCAGGCCGCTCAAAGAAAAGCTATTATGGAAGCATTTTCTGCTGCACAACGTTACTGCATGCTGTCAACTTGTAGACGAAAATATTTGTTGGATTACTTTGCGGATGAGTATGCCCATGATGATTGTGGTATGATCTCTATCAAAATCTCTCTTTTCCTGGGAATATCTTGGTATTTTTCAAGATGTTTATGTTTGACTTGATTGTGGTATGTTTATCTTGTTTACGTAATTGGGATCTTACAAAAGAGTTTTGACATTTGTGTCAACTTAGAGCGCAAAGCATCTAGGACATGGATTTTGTTTTGTCGGATTTCACATTTTAGAGGTCAGAGCATTGTTGCATAAAATTGGTGTCTGATTCTACAACATTGTCTAATCTCCGACACACTTTAAAGAAGAAAAATAACTGAATGGGACACAATATTTTTGTTATAAAATGTTCTGACGGGTCTTATGCTATGGGCTTCTTAAATAGACTGGTTGATAACATTTCTGGGTTTCTATACTTGGGGATGAGGTACGGGCAATTATTTAAAGAGAGTGAAATGAATCTGTGTGCTCTTTCCAGGAAACTGTGATATTTGCACTAGCTCAATGAAGGAAAAGGACTTGTCCCGAGAAGCATTTCTTCTTATGGCCTGTATTCAGTCATGTGGATGCCGTTGGGGCTTGAATCTGCCCATAGGCATTCTTCGTGGATCTCGAGTAAGCGCTCATTAAAATCTTAAATAAAAGAATATGTTTTAATTATTGTCTAACACTAACTGAATTCTTGAATACTCCTGTCTCCCCAATGGTGAAACCTTTTTTTGAGTGGAGAAGAAATGGATGAATGATGAATCTTATATTTGGTTATGGTATCAACAAAGTTTGTAATTGTATCAGCATTTCTGAAGTTAAGATTAAAAAGCATTTGGAAGGTACAAAATAGTGATTTTTTCATAAGGAAAGGAATAATGATGCCCAATTAATGTCAAATAATATAATCAAGTGTTAACAATGTTGATTTGAATTCTTGTAAATAGGAGAATTAATTGAGAGCCCACTAGTAGAGATTCTAGCTTGCATCCTTGAGGTGCAATGTTCGATACTCACTCTGCTATCTCCCACCTGCCAAACAAATCAAACAAAAACGATTCTCTAAGGCAACAAATTTAAAAGGGGTCCATCTATTTGAGACGGTTAAAATATAATGTAGGTCAGGCAAAACGGGATGCAATATCATATTCTTTATGTGGAGATGTACTTCCAAGGTTTTGAAGCTTCTATTCAAATAATACAAACTCACGGAAAAGTTATTTTCTTTTACTTTAAATATTTCCAGTTCATATCTGTTATAGGCTATATTAAGATGAGTTAGACCTTTTGTTTTAAGGTGTGTAAAAAAGTTTGGTACCCCTTTATTTAAGGATCAGGTGCTGAACTTCAGATATAAGGGTGTCAACATCGTTCATTTTGTCAACAGAAATCCTTATTGCGTATAGTTGAATGTTTATAAGTTGTCTGTAGAATTACTGGTTCATCTTATTGAGCGCCTAAGACACCAAGCTCCTTGTACTAACCCTTTCTGAATGACAGACCAAGAAAATTGTTGACGCTCAGTTTGATAAGCTTCCATTTCATGGTCTTGGGAAGGAGTTATCTGCAAATTGGTGGAAGGGACTGGCTTACCAATTGATTTCACGTGGTATGTATGAGCAACTGTTATCACTCATGCTTTTAAATGCAGTTGATATACCTCAGAGTCTCTTTCCCCCGGATCTCTGAACTGTTAGAAGAAAGAAGATAAAGCATCTGGAATCAACAAAATCTGTAGCATTTACCTGATCCATGGGATAATAGTATCAGAAAAAGAGAAATTGGCAAGCTCCTAGGTTTGGTCTAGTGGTAAGAGCGCAACTCGTGATCAGTGGGTTAGGCACATGTCACGAGTACGAAACCTGCTGCAGACAAGAGTGATTTTTTCAGTGGAGATTTGTAAAGGCGGACCCATTATCTGCCGAGTCCAAACAATACGCCAATTGCTCCTCGGAGATTTCTCGGTTATCAAGGAAAAAAAGAAGGGAGATTTGCAAGAAAGCGTGAGACATGATTTACACCTGAATCTTTTTGTGGGTGCTCTTTTTGATAACCTAGAAATACCCTGAGGGCCGGTGGAGCACGGTTTCGAACTTAGTGGATAATATGCCCATCTACCCTTCTTCACTTAAATACCAGGCTTTTGTCTGTGGTAGACCGAATCCTTGATGTGCCCCTAACCCACACATCACAAGCTGCGCTTCATACTACTAGACTTCAGTGTATCTATACTGGATGGAGGGTCATAGGTTTCAGCGTATATATTCTTCGAACAGTTGCTCCTTTTCCTTGTGAGATAGTGCTAAGTATTAAGTGTAAGGCCTTTTTCTTTCATCAACTTTGAATTGCAAGCGATTTTAACAAAAAATGTTCCTTGCTGCAGATTATTTGGTAGAAACCTTCAAAGATATGTACAAAACTGTGAGGTAGATACTTCCCTTATATGTCTGTTGACTTCTACTAGGATTTATTTAGCATTTTCATATTATACTTCCGTCAACTGTGGATCCTCTCTTTAAATCCTTTTAGACATCTTGCTGTGTATCTACAAATGAATGACAGAATGTTAAAAATTCATGCATCAGTGTCAGTGAAAAGGGTTTGCAGTTTCTAAGATCAAGCAGCCCTGATCATCAACCTCCACTGTTTTTGCCGGAGACTCCTGAAATGGATCTTGATGAGCAAAATAGAGATACACCCAATGAAGTGAGTGAAATCAATGGTTTGGCTTCTAAGGAACTTGGAGTTTCACAAGTATGTGCTCTTTCTTTTTTCGTTTTCTTCAGTCACCAATTGTGTGATTCATAATCCTAATTGCTGCATCATCACTATTCTTTTCTTCGTATGAGTGTCTTCCAAGTCCTGAAAGGAATTATATACTGGTTCTTCTATCCAATACGGAATCAGGGGGAGAACCTCCTTGATGCAAGAGGGTTAGGGTTCACCCAAACACGCTTCGTCAATATGTGTCTCTATATAGGTGTAAATTACATTCTATTATGTTTTGTAGCATAAATTGAACCTGTTAATACATTAACGAGCGTCAGCTCCACTAATTAATGTGATTTATTCTCTAGGTGAGTCCCTCCATTCCCCATTTGTCCTTTTAGGCCATTTTAGAAATAGATGATGGATATAACTGTCCTAGAGGCACATGCATTTTGCAATAGGAATTGGAGACACAGTAATTGGGGAAGACTCCTCTTTACTACCTCATTTAATGTAAGTATGTTTGTATTAAAAGCTTTAAAGAGCTTTTAACAACAGGGATGGTGGGCTTTTGTAATACTATAGTTACTAAAGGCATGGCTGTTTTTACTCTATCTAAAGACATGGTAGTTTAATGAGTAATCCAACAGAGATATTATTCTTATTCTTTTGAGCATGTTTTTGTTTATGAATAAGTAAATAAACAAAGATCTTAGTCTCATTCTTTTAAGACTGTATTTTATGTATAATAAGTTTGGTGCTCACAAACAATAAAAGCTTGTAAGTTCATTAAATTTTTTGGAGTTTAATAAACAATTAGAATTATAATAGTGTAATAAATTGTTAGATTTTGATAAATGATTAGATAAATTAAACAGGTTTTTTGGGTTTAAGTAAAATTAATGACGAATCAATGAAATGTTAAATCTGTTCAAAGTAAAATTGGTTTAAATTAAATGGATAAATTGTTAAAGTAGTAAAACTTTTGTTAAAGTTAACGGAATTGTTGAATTATTTTTGTATTAAATTAAGTTTGACCTCTCAAAGAGCACCCAACTCAGAAAAATGCCAATAAATCAGAGCGTTCGCATTCATTGAAGAGACAATCAACGACTCGATCTAAAATTTAACAGTTTTTATTTTGTAATTCATGTTTCTTTTTTAAATTTAGAAAAAGTTGACACAAAATGAGGTTGTTTTGTCCAATCATTTAAGAAAAAAGTGTGGCCTTAGGAGTTGCAGGCAGATCTGCCTTTCAAGTCCAACATCGCCTCCATTGCCAGTTACAATTGCAGTTCTGTTTAGCACTTGGCTGAAACTGCTTACTTGAAATCCTACATTTGCCAACTTTATGCAGCAAAGAACTTAATTAACCCCTCCAGATCTTAGTTCTCTGCCTCAGAGTTCTCTTGCTTATGCAAAATGGCAGAACTCAATTATCAAACATCCTCAGCTGACCGTAGCTGCTGGGATGTTCTAATATGCTTCATGTACATCTTAGCTACTTACTGAACTTCATATAATGCTTGAAACTCCTTGCAAATCAGAATTGAACTCGAACTTGAAACAATGTATAATCCACATAAAAGTGCATATCCATAATTTCACTGGCTATCCAAATGTTTGGCTCAGACATTTCAACTTCCAAAACTTGACTTCTGTATGGTTAAACCGAGTGGTGCCCACACTAATATATCTCTTTTACTGGTGAATTACTCAGGCTGAAACTCAATTGTACAAAATGCTTATCGAAGAGAGAATTAAGCTTGCCAGAGCTACTGGAACTGCTCCGTAAGTACATAATATAGTACACCGCTCATTCTTGTGGAATTTTGCCTTGACAAATACCCATATGACATTTGAATTAGAAAGGCTGCTACATGCATGTTATGAGAGTATTTGTCCTGGATAGATTAGAGTGAGATACAAATTTATTTGTCCAGTTGTCACTTCCAGGTATGCAGTCTGTGGAGACCAAACATTGAAAAGGATAAGCTTGGCCCGGCCTTCTACAAAAGCAAGACTAGCTAATATAGATGGTGTAAACCAGGTATACTTAGTAGTTGAATACTGGTATCTAAATACTTGCAACTGTTGCTTTACTGGTTGACGCATTCCAGAAACTCCAAGGAATTATGCATCCAGTATAATGGGAAGTGTTGCAAAATGTGTGAGATAACCCTGGTAATTTAAGGGCCTTGTTTAACTTTGTGATGTTCGTATTACGTCACTTGTCAAACTCTGTGTAGCTCCTTTTTATAGTTTTCGGGCTCGCCTACTTTTTGTGTTTGTTCTCTTTCCCCGTTGCACCATATCAGGAGGTTGATCCATGATTCACCTTTCTGCTTTATTTTTGGTGCCATCTTTATTGCTGGAACCACGCATCCTGCAAAGGATTATCTTATGTTAGACTCTACCTTGATTCCTTATAACTATTTTGCATCTGTTTCTTTTGGTGCACGCTATTGTTATCTTATCTACTGTTTGGTGTTGCTGGAGTTGATTTCTCAATTCTGTTGCAGCATTTCATAAAACTGTATGGGGATAATTTTCTTCAAAGCATTAAGCGTCAATCAGAAGCTTGCAATCTTTCTTTGGATGGGGATTCAAGCAGTCAAACCTCTGTTCCCAGTAAGATTGTCACGGTTCCAAGCAGTAAAAAATTAACAGCAGCAAAATTTGAAGCATGGAAGATGTGGCATGAGGATGGTCTTACGTTCAAAGAAATTGCTGTGAGTCATTATTAGGATTTATTGAATGCAATTCCAGCTTGTCTGTTACAATTCTTACATATTCTTTTTCCATGTAGAATTTTCCTGGTAGAGCAGCAGCAATAAAGGAACAAACTGTGCTAGAGTATATACTCGAAGCTGCACGAGAGGGATACAAAATGAATTGGACCAGGTTTTGTGAGGAGACTGGGCTGACAAGAGAGACATTCTCGAGCATCCAGAATGCTGTCTCAAAAGTTGGTAAGGAAAAACTGAAGCCCATCAAAACTGAGTTACCAGAAGAGGTGAGGTCTACGTTGAAATCACTCATATTATAGATTGTTTGAAATTGTTGTGCATTCTTTATAGCTGAGGTGTGTGGGGTTGCATGGCAACCATATTGTGGAAGCTAAATAATTGTTCTTGACAAGCAGGTAAGTTATGGTCAGATAAAGGCATACTTGACGATGCAAGAGGCAGGAGCATCAGCTGAAGTATTTTCATCCAATTATGAGCAAAGTTGCAATGGAGATGAATGTTTGAATGAAATATCAGAAATACTACAGAACGTTCCATCTGACGTGCAGGGAGATGATGGCGTAGTTGAAGCACCTGTTGTCACTGGTACAAAGGGTGCTTCTCCTGGGAAGACTGAAGGAGCAGAATCTCATCTCCTGACTGAGACAAACAGGAAAGAAGCTGCATCCAGTGAAGGTGATTTGCTCATCCCTACAAAACGCCAAAGGGTCGAAGCAGCAGAAGTCAAAAGTGTTAGGACTCTGGATGCCACAGAAGAATCCATATTGAGCTGGCTCAAGAACTTTGATGATGGGGTAAGTACTGGTAAATCTTAAGTTTTCAAATTCCTTGTTGATGGAAGGACAATGTAGAATAACAAAATAAATATGCAGGTCACCCTTTCTGATCTTTTGGAGCACTTCAACGGGGTCACCGAAAAATCTTTATTTGATCTGCTTAGTTACCTTGAAGGTGAGTTTTTGATATATAGGAAGAACAACCTATACAAGCTTATGTAATTAATCTTGGGGGAATAATTGCTGTGATTGGTGAACTTTGTTAATGGCTCCTTATAAATCTATTTCTACTCTGTTATTTGCCACCCATTTCTCCAAATAGTAAGGATCCTCAGAAAAGCTTGAATGTTGTTTAATTGGGGGCAAAGCGTCACTGGAATGGTTCCTAAATCACCAACAAAAATTGGCGAGAAGCTAACAGCAACCAACTTCTGTGTAAAGTTGTTGGATGATGGAGTTCAATAGCATGATAGAAAAGCCAGCCTCCCGAACTCGATAATAACAAAAAACATAGTACTAGCATAAAACAAAACATACGCGAAATTGACTAGTTATCTAATGCGAACCTGTGACTATTACATCAATGTCTCCATTTTACTAGTGAATCGAACTTCATCTTTGCAGTAATCCTTTAACTCTTTGGTTCTATGAGTTATTCTGGGATTTACAAATACTGAATCATCTTCCTACAAGGCTGCGGTATTGATTGGGGTTGAAACTTCCACCTCAATTGTGGAGCAGGAAGCAAACCAAATGAACTAGCCCTCAACCCCATGGTTCTTGTTTTTCGTTTATACAAGCTAAGGCTAAATGTTCGTCAACTTACAAAATAAGGAATAATTCATTTAGGCTTAATTTAATCGGGATAAAAATCATCATAAAAAAGCCCTTTCTCCTTTTCTAAATAGGGTAAGCTTTGAAGCTGTAGCTTGCTGGTTTTCCATCATCCAATCCACAACAAATCGAATGAAACCTGGCGAAAAAGAAGTGAACACTTTGCTGAGGAACGAAGCTTCGTGTTTGTTTTTCTTCAAACCCCCAATCCGCTCTCGCTCGCCGCTACTAACGGGGACTCAGTTGATTTCCCTTCCTTTAGCTAGTAAGATATTTCAATTCGCTAAGTTTGAAAAGTCCAAAGAGCACAGACTAGCCACAGAGCTTGGATACAGTTTCCCGATCGGAGATCCATGGATCACAGACGGTATCTCCCATGGCCTTTCGCCTCTGAAAGCGTCCTTCCTTCACAATGCCCGGGCATCCATCCAATGCATTCTTTTCAGTCTTGTATCCTATGTAGGCTTGCAAAGCATAGGCGTCACAAGCGGTACACTGAACACCAACCCAATCTCGACGAAAAAAAAGGAAAAGCAAGTACATCCTTAACGGCCTCTATTCCTGACGTGAACGACCGCTTTCTTGGAACTAATTCATAGGCAATTTCCATTAGTTGGTTTTGGGCAACGGGGATCAACTTCCAGGACAAGAAAGGGCGATTCATCTATTTATTTGACTTAACCTAGTTCACGAGAAAGAGTCCTAGGGTTCCAAACCTTTGTTTTGCACCGAGAAGAAATCAATAGAATCGTCTAACAAATCGTCTGATACTAGACGAAGAGGCACCCAGAAAAGAAGGAATAGAGGAGGAAGAAACCAAAGGAGATATGGTATCGACCAGGTATTTACATTTACATATTATATACACGTTACACGTTTTCATTCAATGATTACCCTCCTAGAATTTCCTTTCCACCTTTCTCTACTTGAAAAGCCAATAGGCTTGTCTGGATGAATGCTGTGTCTGAAGCCGTGATCACATAGTCACTTCCGCCCACAATGCTGTTACGACGACAGGTCACCGGGAGTGAAGTAAACTCGGCTTTACATAGATGATTGGTCTCGAGCGTGAAACTCCCCAGGGATTAAAAAAGAAATTCGACTTTTCCCTACACAAATAAGAAAGGGTGGTGTTTTTAGGTAACAAACCACGCCAAACGGGCTAATCCCGTAGCAAGAAAAAAATGGTCGCTAGGTCAGAAACGCGATAACTAAAAAATCTCCCCAAATAGTATTCGAACCTATGACCAATCGGTTAACAGCCGACTGCTCTACCACCGAGCTACTGAGGAACAACAGACTTAATGTTGGAAGCCGACTCTCGTTGTTTTGACCAACCTATGACCGAATAAAAATGAGTTTGTCGTTCTTTTTCACATACACCGGGAGAAATGGTTACGATAGCAAGCCCCTCCCCAGCCGGAGAGCCTCCAGGACAAGGAGGCGGCGATCAACCATCCACTATCGAGATTCATATTGATCAATAGATCTCGCGTCCTGCCAATTCGCTAAGTAGAACTGAATCTGAAAGAACGTACCAGGTTCTCCCAATAACTAAAAAGTGTAGCATGCTTGAATCTAACTGGGGTTCGCGTTGGTGGAGGAACTGGATCAGAAAAAACAGGGATTCTAGTTGTAAGATATCTAATGAAACCATCGCGGGAATTGAGATCTTATTCAAAGAGAAAGATCTTATATATCTGGAGTTTCTTTTTGTATATTATATGGATGATTCGATCCGCAAGGACCATGATTGGGAATTGTTTGATCGTGTTTTTCTTAGGAAGAGTCGAAATAGAATCAACTTTAATTCGGGACAACTATTCGAAATCTTAGTGAAACACTGGATTTCTTATCTCATGTCTGCTTTTCGTGAAAAAATACCAATTGAAGTGGAGGGTTCTTCAACGAATGTCTCACCTAGAGACTTTAGACTTGAGTCCCGGAACCACAGCCATTCAACGAGATTCGAAATGCCAAGGCTCGAAGACTGGGACAATTCGACTAGGGGTTAGTACACTATGATTTAAGGTCATTTCTTCAAATTGCTCTCCATTTCTATGTTCATAGCCTTCGCGGTAGCTTCATCTATATTACCTATCAAATAAAAGGCTTGTTCAGGAAGACCATCTAATTCACCGGAAAGGATCAATTGAAATCCTCGAATCCACTAAGAAAGGCACTAATAGCTATTCACTCTCCAACAACAACGGCAAGGCAAGAGTGGAAGGAGAAAAGAAAGAAGGATCAAGTCGAGTGTTGTTCGGTATGAGGCCGATGTAGTTGTTCTAGTTCTGGACAGGAAAGTAAAGTAGGACTGGACTACGGAGGGACTTAGAAAAACCTACTAGCAACCTCTCTGCTTCCTATACTTAGAAAATGATCCCAATGAAGTCAATGGTGAGACAAAAGGCGGGAAATAAGCATTCGGAACACTAAGACTTAAGGGGGGGGGGGGGGGGGG
>ML278589.1:93099-131767 GCA_005239495.1 Nicotiana undulata
GAGGGGGGGGGGGGGGGGCTAATACATCGACAACTCAATTAGACTGGCACAACCTATCCAGGAATCTAGACCTTCACCCCTATTCCATGGTAATTTGATATGTTCATTTAGCTGGCCGACTTGTCTTGTCTTTTCGATTGATTGGCTTACGGATGGAAGGTTCGGACAAAATTCCTAGAACCTCTACTAAGAGATGCACCATGTTGATAGGAATCGGCAAAGACCTTCATGTATACGTCCTCGAGGGAAGTATTCATGGCAATCATCACTACTTTCTCCCGAGGGCATGGTATGTCTTTGTTCTTGGCCTTGTTTAATAGATGCCGAGTGCCGCTTTTCCCTGTCCGAGAATCTCCATCCGCTCTAAGTGGGCGCTAGCTAGAATCCTTATGTCAGCTTGCTTGTTCAAAAGATTGTCTCTTTACCCCTCGCATCTTCATCTTTTCGAAAGCCTAGAAGACCTTCGCCGGCGCGGGAGACTTCTATGCCACCCGGGAATAACGGCTCTGTTATGAAAGAAAGCGGCAGACAGACTAATTTGACAGCCCTGAATGTCTTTCCTTGCCTCCCCAGTTCAACAATAGGATTCTATCTTCTGGTTAAGAAAGATCTTAGTCATTCACGGTTCAATAAGGAATATCTACTTCCATTTTCCAACTCAAAAATCTACAAAGAATCTCACCTCAAAGTATTTTCAACACAAGTTCTAGATGTTCAAATAAATAGGAGAACTAGTCAATATAAGCTGACTGTAATGCACTTCGAGTCAACAAATACTGTGATTTTAAATTTTCAATCACCAATAAGAAAGTATGACTTTAGAAATGTACAACTTATGAATGGTACTAAATCAAATATGTCTTTCCTAAATTTATTTATTCATATCTGACCAAGTTTTAGCTAACACATTTGCTAGAAGAATACAACTAAAAGTTTCAAGAGGAGCTTGATTCAAAATATTATGATCATAGCAAATAGTTAAATAGGAGAAATAAGGAAGTAAATTAGACGAAGTTATGCTATGAATTAAAGCAACCAAAATTGTTTTTAATATATTTTTCAAAAAAAAAAAATCTAAAACGCTCAAAGAAAAAAACACACACATTCATAACAACGTATTCTCTACTTCACACTGAAATTGAGTCATGTGCCATGATGACACACAATTTACAACAAAAGGAGGCATTGGAGCTAGTAAAGTGTGGAATATAAGAACATAATAACTTTTATGTGGAAAACCTTCTTTTTCAAGGGAGTAAAAACCATGAACTACCATCGTAATATTTTCCATCAAACTTCACTAACTCCAAAGAGCTATTTTAGATTATAACTCAATAACCAAGGAGACTAATTCTAGTGCCACAATCAACCTAATGCAATGATCCAAACTAACTCTAGTCTAGAAAGCGACACTAATTTTTAATATTTTTGTGCTAATCTATGATTACACTTCTCAAAAGCAAAAACTTTAAAATTTCATGAACAACATACTCAACCTAACAAACTAAAGAAGTGGCACCTTCGTCTTCTGAAATGTTCTTTAGTTGAGCAGCTTGAATCCTTTGAGAGTACCTTCTTGCCCTAGTTTCTATGGCCTAAAATGAATCCTTGATTTGTGTGAATAACATTAGTTGTAGGCGGCATCAATAGGTCTCTTTATGTAGGCATGAGGGTGGCCGAAATATTTTTCCAATTAGTACTCCAAAACCTAGAATATTTCGATTAAGGAAATACTCTCATACCTTAATTTGGTTTCCTTATTTGTTTCCACCTCCTCAACCTTTTTTGCATGCAAGTTTTTTCTTATTTGTAAAAATTCTTTCAGTATATGGATTACTCCAACCAAGATCTTTCCCTGTTATGCACAAAGTGATCTTTTTTGGAATCCAACTTATACACATCTTCAATCTTCACGCATGTTATTAGCATTTGACGTCATCCTGCTATGAACCTGGATCTCTTGTTATTTTCATATTACATCTTCTTACCTATTTAGTAGTATAGTATCCTGTCTAAGAAACCTTGTTATTTTCACATAGTTGATTACAATTTGTCAATCATCAAAACATATTCATATTCGAACATGCGCAACTCAATACAATTCTCCCTTTTTGTAGAAGAGCTTAAGAACCAGTTTCTCTATCAGCACTCTTCTTCTGATTTGTCCATATTTGCACAGGTGTAATAAAGTGGCCTTTCATTCATCGCATACCTATAGAAATCTAGGCATAAGACATTTTAAAATTCCCACAAACAAATAGACTTTGAACAATATCATTATCTCAAGTGCATACGGATTAGGTTTATTGATCAGCACAACATAGCACATCATGCACATCCTTAACTTTCCCCTTTTGGCATCATAGAAAAAATAAAATATTAGTAGGGCCAACAGTGTGAATTAGAGATATCATCTCATGGCCTCAAGGGCAACATTAACATGTGCACAGTCGCAAAAGCTCGAATGTTTAATCCAATAAAAATTATCCAACTTGAAAGAGACAACTATAACCCTAAACAGAAATTTATCTTCATGAAAAACTGTACCATATTAAGCCAAATGGCCCAAACCAAAATACGATTGAGCAAGCACATCAAACTACCACACAAAAATAAATAAATAAAAGTAACAATCCAAAATCTGATCATAGAAGGGACATAGCTAGGGACTAACAGAACTAGACTAGGACAACTAAGAGGGCCGAGGACCGGGTTCTTTGCTGCAAAATGTTTTTCCAAGAGTAAGCCCCAGAAACTTGTTAACGCACGAAACTACGGCAACCTGCTCTTGCTTCATCTCTTCTTCTCAATTTCAGCACCATCTTCTTTTTCTCTTCATTTGCAACACCCAATTTTTCCAACATATTTGTGACCATAATTTTGCTCTTTGTGCCCGGTAATCTCGCAATGTCACATTCCCTCAAGGTCTTCTCCCTAAACATGTCATTATTTGTCCCTTTGTTTGATCCTCTCAGTGGCACCCTAAAGTGCTAAAATACACTAGTTAACAGAAGCTCATATGGTAGAGCATGTTAGCCTTTCTCTTGAGCAGATGCCCTTGCATGTGTTTGATTATTAGCGAGAGCAAGTTGATCAACTTATTTTGATCTAGCATCTCCATGAATGCCAAGTCCAAGTGTGTGGCCTCATGCTTCCTTTCCAATCGAGGCATATGACATTTGTTTATAAACTCAAATAAGAACTTGTGAATCAGTTTTATCTCCCCCTTTTCCAACCTTCCTTGAGCTCTGCATCTCCCTTCCCTTGGGTATACTTGGAGGTCAACTACATATCATCTTCATTTATAAACAAGGAGGATAAAAAGAAAATGAGTATGATTCTGATCTGGTGGCTTGAGTACGAGCTAAAATCGAGGGTCAAAAGACCACCAGATTGGTCAAAGCTGAAAGTACTCTGCCTCGATCTGACCGAGTTTGAGAGGGGGATTTACTCGGTATCCTTGAGCCAACTGGAGCCGAAGGTTCCTCACCTCAGGGTGAGAAGGCGTCTGAAAAACTATGGAGGCCGGTCCCGAGGCTCCTTGTGATGAAGATGACGCCCCAAGAGATCCACTTGGGGTGACCGAAATTAAAGACTCCCTATCACTTCCTTCATTTTTCGAGGGAATGATTCGGGAGGCTTGGTCCACGAAGAATCCTTATGCAGAAGGAGCCCACAGAGGGGAGGATCCCTTTCGTGCTTATTTTGCTAGGGTCGAGGATGCCGCTGGCCTGAGTGACTTAGAGATATCGAGGAAGGATTCGGGTGGGACTTCCTCGAGTTTTAGACTGACCAGTCAGTTTTTGGCCCCTAGCTTCAGCCCCGGGTGCAAACGAACGATCGTCATCTCAATCCCAGAGGACACACGAGTTCTTGACGCCCCCGTAGGGGTGGCTAGTTATCTTCGGGGTTTGGTCTCAGAGGAATACCAGGCTCTGATGGACGAGGTGAGAGCATCCTGTCTCTTCAACGAGGCTCAACAGGCTTTGAATCGGGTAAGTCCCAACTTCCTTCGTCAATACCAGTTTCTATACTTGTGTCTTTTCTTCCCTTTCCTAATTCCTGTTCTTTTACTTATGTAGGCGTCAGTGCTTCATCATGAAGCCTTCTTTAGGTCTCTAGGGGAGCTAAGCCGATACGAGGCCCGATATTCAAGGGGTCACTGAGGAGAAAAACGCCCTTAAACTTCTCAGTGAGCAGAAAGAAGAAGAAGTCAAGGGCCTCCAAGCTGAGCTAGCCGTGGCTCAGAAAGAATAAAGCGACCTGACCGAGAAGGTAATAAGAATATTAGAAGTTTTATGGCATCAGTACGTGAGTGATGGCTAATAATTCGATCTCACAGGTCCAGTATAAGCTCGAGATAATCAGGCAACTTCGACAAGAGGTGGATGTAGTAAAGGCAGAGACCATGTCATGGAAGCAAAACATGGACTGCCTTGCTTTAGAGAAGAAGGCTGCTCGAGCTTAGTGATCCTCGGTTGAAAGCCAGCTCCAGGGCATGAAATATAAGAACTTGGCATAAGCCAAGAAAATCAAGGAGCTCTAGGCTCGGTTGGTCACAGAACTTGCAGCGGCCAAATCTGAGGCTGAGACGCCCAAGGCCGATGCTGAGGCAATCGTGGCCGTCTATCGGTCCGACGCTGAAGCCGCTCAAGCTCGAGCAAAGGAAGTTGCCGATGTTGCTCAAGTTCGAGCATATTGGGTTGCCGAGTATGCCAAGTGCCAGTCTCGAAGGGAGACTCTCGAGGAGATTCATGCTCGTGGCTTCGATCTCACTGCCAAGATAAAAAATGCTAAAGAGCTTGAAGCCGATGCCAGGGCATTGACCTCTTCTGATGATGATGACTCCGGGAGCATGCGCGGGTCCGAGAGTAGAGGGGACCCCAATGGTGAAGATGCTTCTCCTAGAGAAGATTAGGCACTTAGGATTTTTTCCTTTGAATTTTTGTATAGAACCTCAACCGGGCCATGTTGCCCTTGTAAATAAATTTCGACATATATACAAAGATACTTTTTCCCTTTTTGTCTTCTCTTTAATTCATTTTTGTTTCATTTATGCCTTATGAAAATGTATCCTTAGGTTCGAGGCTTAGGCAATTTTGACCGAAACCAAACTAGTGTAGAGTGAGTGCTTGCTCGAACTCAAAGTAGGGTAACCCTTAGGTTTTAATTGAGTGAGGATGATCTATCGAACTCAAAACAAAAGATGGCCCTTAAGCTTTTATATTAGGCCGATGTGGCCTTTGTAAAAAGAATGGGTTTTCCCCTTTTCGGCTTGAAAAGTTTTCTTTTTGTTATTTATATGAAATTTGTAATGCTTAGCACAAAATAAGGAATTTGTTCGAGAATTTGAACAATTTTGTACCCATTAGGGTTTTCAAGGCTTGATACTATCGAAGCCCTTTATAGTGTTTTATAATGCCTTAGCACGAAATAAGGAATTGTTTGAGAGTTCGAACAATTTTGTACCCATTAGGGTTTTTGAGGCTTGATATTGTCGAAGCCCCTTGTAATATTTCCAAGGGTAGCTATTTTTAACCGGTTTATGAGAATATTCGAAGGCCTGTTTTATAACGGAATTCGGACGTCTCCGAACCGTATCAATTTGGCTGTAGCCTTTTTAGTTTGGGTTTTGCCTCTTGGGCTTATTTTTCCATTTCACTTTGAGCTTGCCCGAAATATCAGTCCCCGAGTGGGGTGGTCGTGGCCTATAAAATCGAGGGTTGCCTTTAAGGTCTTATAATCTCGAAGTTTTGATAATTCGACCTCGTCTATTTTTCGGGTGGAAGTCCCCGAGTGTGGAGTTGGTTGTTCGTACTTCAGTTATCATCGTCCCTTAAGACTGTCTCACAATAGATCGAGAGTACAAAATCGTAAAGTAAAATTTTTCTAAGACATGACATATTTGGCAAGGAAAATAATTCTTTTAATAGATGATTATACATGTGTACATGTTTGATTTCACGGCTCGAGCAACCTATATGGGCACGGTTCATTCGTCTATTTGGCCCTTACAAAATTTACCTATCGAGACCCCGCTGTCACGAAGTAATTTCCTTGCAACAAAAGTTTACATCCGCGGGTGATGCCCCCAGTATTTGAGGTTGATTGTAAAGAAGCCTCGGATACTGTTGAATTTTTCTAAGTTAGCACGAACAATGGTTGCCTCGTTAAAAACCTCGTCGGAAAAACCCATTTGGGACAAAAAACGGCCTAAGGAAAAAAGAGTGCAACGCGTGCTTTCAGACCTAAAGACTTCGCATTGAAGAATCCATCACCGTCCTCAATCGAACACCTGCAATTGGTTAGTTTAGAATATATATGAAAAAGGAAAGGTCGTACCTCAACAATAGTATCGTTTTAGGAGCGATACGTTCCAATTGTTCTGTAATTGCTCGACTTTCATCGCACTGAGCTTGTAGGATCCTTTTTCGATGATGTCGAGGACGTGATATGGTCCCTCCTAATTTGGACCCATCTTTCCTTCATTCGGATTCGAGTGGTTGAGGGTGAGTTTTCTTAGCACCAAGTCCCCAATTTTAAAGTGTCGAAGATTGGCTCTTCGATTGTAGTACCTTTCGATCTGCTATTTTTGTGCAGCCAATCAAACGAGGGCAGCCTCGCGTCTTTCGTCCAGCAATTCTTGGCTTTTATTCTGGACTTGTGATTCGATTCTTCTGTTGCATATCGAAACCTGAGGCTAGGTTTCCTGACCTCGACGGGGATAAGAATTTTGACACCATAGACTAAAGAGAATGGTGTTGCTCTCGTACTGCATCTCGGCGTCGTGCTGTATACCCAAAGAATCTCGGGCAATATCTCTTTTTATTTCCCATTAGCGTCGGTCAATTTCTTCTTAAGATTTTGAATAATGGTTTTATTGGTCGATTCAGCTTATCCGTTCCCACTGGGATGATATAGTGTTCATAGAATCCTTTTAATCTTGTGATCCTCGAGAAACTTAATCACTTTGATTTCGATGAACTGCTTTCCATTATCGCACACAATCTCAGCGGGCCCCCGAATCGACCAATGGGATCCCAAATGAAGTCTATGAATTCGCTTTCTCTGACTTTCTCGAAAGCTTGTGCTTAAACCCACTCAGAAAAATAATCAATCATAAATAAAATAAACTGTGCTTTACCTGGGGTCGACGGGAGAGGGCCGACGATGTCCATTCCCCATTTCATGAAAGCCATGGGGATAAGACCGAGTGGAGCTGCTCTCCAGACCGGTGGATCATTGGCACATACCTTTTACATTTGTCGCACTTTCAAACAAACTCTTTTGTATCTTTTTCCATATCGACCCAGTAGTACTCTGCTCTGATAACTTTGTGAACTAGTGATTCGGCACCGAAATGATTCCCACAAGTGCCTTCGTGAATCTCCCGTAGGACGTAGTCGGTATCTCCTGATCCCAAATATATCGCCAATGGTCCATCGAACATCCTCCTAAATAGCGTTCCATCCTCGGCCAAAGTGAACCGTGTTGCCTTCGTGTATAGGGTTCTCGACTCCTTTGGATCTGATGGGAGCTTCCCGTTCTTTAGATATTCGACGTACTTGTTTCTCCAATCCTAGGTCAGACTTGTAGAGTTTATTTCGACGTGGAATCACGAGAGTTGTACGACAGTCCCGAGGTGAGTTCGTCATCTTCGACTGATGACCCCAAGTTTGCAAGGCCATCAGCCTCGCTATTCTGTTCCCGTGGTACGTGTTGTAAGGTCCACTTAAATCACTGTAGAGTTACCTGTAGCTTGTCCAAGTATCTCTACATTCGATCTTCTCGGACTTCGAAAGTTCTGTTGAATTGGTTTACCACAAGTAGGGAATCACATTTGGCCTCAATGACCTCTGCTCCCAAACTTTTAGCCAGCTCGAGACCTACAATCATTGCCTCATACTCGGCCTCATTGTTAGTTAACGTCGAAGTTCTAACAGATTGTCTAATTATATTACCCGTGGGCAGCTTCAAAACGATGACCAGTCCGAACCCTTTCACATTCGAAACGCCGTCTGTGAAGAGGTTCCATACCCCCGATGATGTACCCGATGTTAATAATAGTTCCTTTTCGACCTCGGGTACGAGGGCTGGCGTGAAGTCGACCACGAAGTCTGCCAAGATTTGAGACTTGATGGCCATTCAGGGTTGATACTCGATATAGTACCCGCTGATCACGATGACCCATTTGGCTAGTCGACTCAAGATTTCGGGTTTGTGCAAAATATCGCGACGGGGATAGGTAGTTACAACACAAATTGGGTGACATTGGAAGTACGATTTTAATTTCCTAGATGCGCTTATTAAAGAAATCGCTAATTTTTTTAAGTGTGGGTATCTGGTCTCGACCTCACCTAAGGTTAGACTAACATAGTAAACAGGGAATTGCATAGCTTGCTCTTATCGAACTAGGACCCCACTTACTGCTATTTCTGAGACTGCTAACGATAAGTAGAGTTGCTCGTCTGCTTTCAGGGTGTGAAGTAGTGGCAGGATTGACAGGTATCGTTTTTGTTCTTCCAAGTCTTCTTGGCATTCCGGGGTCCATGAAAAATCACTCTTCTTTTTGAGTAGTGAGAAGAATCGGTGACTTCTATCTAAGGACCTCGAGATGAAACGTCGTAGGGCGGCTATGCGCCCTGTTAACCTTTGTACGACCTTGACATTATCCACGACCGTGATATCTTCGATGGCTTTGATTTTATCGGGGTTGATCTCGATCACCCGATTTGATACCATGGAGCCGAGGAACTTGCCCGATCCGACCCCGAATGCAAACTTCTCCGGGTTGAGCTTCATGTTGTACTTTCCTAGTATGTCGAAGGTCTCCTGCAAATGTTTCAAATGGTATTCTGCTCACAGGGAGTTAACTAACATGTCATCAATATAAAATTCCATTGATTTTCCTATTTGTTCTTCGAACATTCGATTTACTAGGCGTTGATAAGTTGCACCAACGTTTTTTAGTCCGAACGGCATTACATTATAACAATAGGTGCCGTATTTAGTTATAAACGAAGTATTTTCCTAATCCTCCGGGTTCATCTATATTTGATTATACTCGGAGTAGGCCGGGTATCGATAAACCCGAGAATCTCATGGACGGTCGTGGCATCGATCATGCGATCGATATTCGGCAAAAGAAAGGAATTCTTAGGACAGGTCTTATTCAAGTCCTTATAGTCTACGCATATTCTAAGTTTATTTCCCTACTTAGGGACTACTACTATGTTAGGTAACCATTCATGATATTTTACTTCCCGAATGGATCCTATTTTGAGAAGTTTGGTTACCTCGTCCTTGATGAATGCATGCTTAACCTCGGATTGGGGCCTTCTCTTTTGTTTTACTGGATGGAACTTTAGGTCCAAACTTAGTCGATTGGTAGTGGTTTCTGGTGGGATCCCTGTCATATCGAGATGGGACCAGGAAAAGCAATCCATGTTAGCTTTAAGGAAATGAATAAGTTTGTTCCTAAGCTCGCGGTTTAGCCCCGTGCCCAGGTATACCTTTTGCTCGGGCTTGTGGTCGATCAATATGACTTGTTCCAGTTCTTCAACCGTTGACCTGGTGGTATCAGAGTCATCAGAAATTATGAAGGATAGAGGGATCTAGTAGTCATCATCCTCGTTGATCCCTTGCTCCTGCAATTGGGCCGAGGCGGTATCTGTGGTTGCTATTTGGCCTCCTACTTTCCATTTGACTCCGATCCCTTTGCTGATGAGAGTGCTGATAACAATATTACTTCATCGAAAGAAACATCTCCTTGGGGGCGGATTGTTCCCCGTACACCGTTTTTACTCCCTCCTGTGTTGGGAAATTCAAAGCGTGGTGAAGGGTTGAAGGTACCGCCCACATGTTATTAATTCAGGCCTTCCGAGCAGGGCGTTGTATCTCATGTCGTCCTCCGACCAGGGCATTGTATCTCATGTCACCCTCGATCACATGGAACTTTGTTTCTTGGACGATTCTGGCTACGTTGACTGTCAAGATAATTTCTCATTTGGTAGTTTCACTCGCCATGTTGAAGCCGTTAAGAACCCAAGATGCAGACACAATTTGATCATATAGGCCGAGCTGCTCCATGACCCTCGATCGAATAATGTTGGCCGAGCATCCTAGATCAACCAAAGCACGTTTAACTTGAATTTAATTCATAAGAACAAATATTACCAGTGCGTCGTTGTGGGGTTGTGATATCTCCTATGCATCGTCATCATTGAAAGACAAGGTCCCTTCTGGCACATAGTCTCGAGTTCGCGTTTCCCTCGTGATCGACACCTTGGTGCGCTTGAATGCGGGTCCTTGTAGAATATTGAACCGACCGACGATCATGTGAATCACGTGTTGTGTTTCTTCCTGTTCGTTCTTCCTATTTGCATCCCTGTCTTTGAAGTGGTTCTTAGCTCGGTCACTCAAGAATTCTCGAAGGTGACCCTCGTTGAACAAACATGCTACCTCCTCCCTTAGTTGTTTGTAGTCCTCCGTTCTATGACCATGAGTACCATGGTATTTGCATATTTCATTGGGCTTCCACTGGGCCGGATCGTTCTTTAGGGGTCGAGGCCATCTGGTATCTTTGATCCGCCCTATGGCCGATACAATAGCTGATTCATCAACGCTGAAGTTGTATTCTGATAGTCGTGGTGCTTCTATGGGCTCGACATGTTTATCGAAACCACTCTTACTTATGATCCCTCGGTAGCTCTGCCCTCGATCGTTCCTTCAATCGCTTCTAACAGGATTGCGTCCAGGACCGTTGTTCCTACAATCTCCACCGTATAGTTGATACCGATCTCTGTTCGATCGGGGTTCTCTGTCGATGTCCCTTTGAATTATACCAACGGGTCTGTTTGCATAAACGGAACTGGAAGGAGCTCCTAACTGATCATCCTCGACCCTGATTTTTGACTAGTACCGATTATGTATATCGGCCAGGTCACCGCTGGATACTCAATTAAATTTTTCTTTAGCTGCCGTGAGGCCACCGAACTTCGTACGTCCAAACCTTGTGTGTAAGCTTGGACGAACCAATCATCTGCGACCGGGGGTAGATCCATATGTTCTATTTGGAACCGAGATACAAATTCTCTTAACATTTCGTTGTCTTTCTGTTTAACTTTGAGGAGGTCCGACTTCCTAGTCTCGACCTTTATTGATCCTGTGTGAGCTTTGACGAAGGAATCTGCAAGCATGGCAAAGGAATCAATGGAGTTTGGGGGAAAATTATGATACCATATCATCGCCCCTTCGATAAAGATTCTTTGAATTTCAGCAGAACAGATTTAATCTCGTCATCCTCTAAATCATTCCCTTTATTGCGCATGTATGAGAAATGACATGCTCATTAGGGTCGGTGGTCCCATTATACTTGGGAATTTCTGGCATGCGGAATTTCTTTGGGATGAGCTTAGGAGACGCACTAGGGGGAAAAGTCTTCTGCACGAACTTCTTCGAATCCAAACCTTTTAGAATCGGTGGTGCCTCCGGAATTTGATCAACTCGGGAGTTATACGTTTCTATTTTTTTGTCATTTTCTTCAATATTTGTCTCCCCCGACTCAATTATCTTTGTAAGCTCTTTGAGCATCTTCATAATGGCGGGGTCAATCCCCTATTCATTCTCGTTTGGTCTCTCCGGTACTGGTTCGGCCCAGTGAACAACTTCTAGTAAGGGCTCAGGTTCAACCCTACTCGGTGCGCGATTCAGATTTTGTAATTGCGCTATGGAGGCTTGTTGAGCCTGTAACATTTCGTATGTTAGTTGAAGGCTGACTCCACCATCTTCGATGCCCTGTGTACCTCGACCGCCTGATCGAACTTCCCCGCGGATGCTATTTTCGGGGGCGACGCCCAGATTTGCATTTAGTGCGACATGAGAACTGATGTCGACGAGATTTGCAACTGGTACTCCCTCGAGGCAAGCCTGAGGCACTTCGATCCATGGGGAGGATATATTGTCATTTTATCAATGAAAACTGAGGCCGTTGTCAACGTGTGTGGATACTGTTTGTGGTTCGACATGCTGATCTAAAGCAGTGTGTGTTATAAGAAATAATACCAGGAAATCACTATTATCCTTAGCCCCACGGCGGGCGCCAAACTGTTTACCCTTAAAATCGAATAACAATTAAATATATAAGTGGTTTTAAGGACACATGATTTCACTTAGTACCAATTGATAAATACGATGATTAATGATAATAATTAACAGTAAAATAAAGCAAACCAATATTGAAATAGAATCGGCCCTCGAGCTAGATCGCCCTCGAACCGGCTGAGAATAGAGTTATGAAATAAACTGATGAACAAGAGTATAAGAGAGAAAAAGAGTATTGTATTGCTTTGATATGCAAGAGTAAGATGATTATAAATTATTAGAACCCCCTTTATATAGTAGAGTAATTCCACTTATGTTACAATTCTAATTACAGAAGGAAATCCTATGATTAGCTAAATAACAGTTCTTGATTTGATCTTTTCTGAGATTTCTGCCAAGATCATCGACCAGTCACGGATATCTTGGGTTCCGTTAATATGCTATCTTAGGTATTTCTCTATATCTATCCCGTTTGGTCTCGACCATCACTGGTCCTAATCTAGACAGGTACTTCGAATCCCGAGCTCGATACCCTTTCTTCATGTCTTGGTCTGATATAATACGGAGTTGATCCTCGGCCCACCATCCTGGTTTCGGTTAATCAACAAAATCGGGTGAGCCGGGTTTTAACTGTATACTGATGCGACATCAGAGTAGAGAGATATTTGCAGTTTTGCGAGACTGCGCAGACTACATAGGTGACAAGTAGGTGTGTCACTAAAGATTTTTGAGAAATACATTTCGTGTGTTATATGAGGTCTTTTTGGGAAATATTCTATACCAAATTGAAGGTCTTGGAATGTAGTTACTAATGCTCTTAACCGTTCATTCATATGACATCCGGATAAAAAGATATAAGCGTCGGAAGAAGGGCCAATGCTAGGGTGCCATGCTAGCACCTCTTTGTTCAAAAATTGACATATATAGGATTTTAAGTCGTTTTTCTATTCAATTTTCATAGAACACGACTAGAGAACCCCCAAAAACTTATCCTTAAGCTCTCTACAAGGTTTCCAAATAATAACATCTCGGGTACGAAATCAAGAAGTAATAACATTAGAACGATCCCTACGATGTAAGTATCGCTATATCACCTCTCTTTTTCTTTGTAGGTTGAGTTTTGGAAGGCATTTCATATTTAAGAAAACGTCAACATTATGTTTTTAAGCTTTTAAATGTCAAGGAAGGTTTATAATATTGTTTCCTAATAGTTAGAACTCACGGGATAGTGATCGGAAGACGTGAGTTCGATTTATTTTACTTTTAGGGGACTGTTTTGTATTCCACTCGTGTTGGCCTCTTGTGCTGATGTTTTATGGAGTTTGGAGGAGAAACGGTGTGGAGGAACACCACATAATGACTGAATGGTGGGCTGATTATTCGTTGTTACATTTTTTAGGTTGTTTGACACTACTTTGGTTGTCGTTTTATGTATGAAGTGATTAGGGTGTGTGTGCTGTTTTGTGGTATATTGTGATGGAGAAAAGGTTGGAAAATGATTAATATATGTTATTGTTGTGTTCTTGTTGTTTTTGGTATATAGTATTGGAGGAGGGCCTTGTTACAGGGGAGATGCTGCCCAAATTTATGTAAACGAGATACTAGTTTAAGTTGCGCACTTAGCCTTTACTCAGCACTGATTTTGAATCTCCTTATGTTGTGGTAGATTGAGTTGAGTTGTTTGAAGAATTTCTTGGAAGGTATTAAGGACTCAACGGAGTTAAGGTATGTTAAGGCTAAACCTTTCCTTCATTTTGTCATGATCATGTAGCTACATGTGTTTGATAACACGACATAAAGAGAAGTTCTTATTTCTGAATTTATGTACGTTATCCTAGTCTCATAAGCTACAGTATTCTCCCTTATCGGGACTTTATATTCAGTTAAGTATTGTCTTCTTTCAGTTAGGAGAGCAGATAGTTCATATATGTATAGAGTATTACAGTATTTTCACCACCACCGAGATATAATCGGTAGGCTGACCCCTATTGGACAACCTTTGATCAGATGGTAAGCTATATACCGAGCCTACTGTGGACGAGCGCCTATGAGTGAGACCAGATGAACGAGATAGAGAGCCTAGTATGGCCGGGCGCCTATGAGCGAGCCTACTATGGTAGAGCAATTACACATACCGATCCTTATAGGGAAATGACATATAGTTTACTTACTATATTGAGAGAGATGAGCCAGTATCAACAGATAAGCATATCTTCAAATTATATTTGACGTCCATGTACTTTCAGTTATTGTATTATCAGTTTAGTTTCAGCTTTCAGTTATTCTTTTGCCTTACATACTCGATACATTATTTTGTACTGGCGTCCCTTTAGCCAGGGACGCTGCATTTCATGCCTGCAGGTCCTGATAGACAGCTGGATAGACCTTCTCAGTAGACAAAGTCAAACATCAGCTTGGTTGGTAAAATCCACTTCCTCGGAGTTACCAAATCTATACCTTGAAATCCATTTTATATATACAGGTTTGATGGGTAGGTTGAGGCCCTGTCCCGACCATGATAAAGTTAATTGATCCCTAGAGGCTTGTAGACGAGTCTTGTACATTTTTATCAGTATTGTGGCTTTACCAACCCTAAGTAGATGTTTAGTTTGGTTGTTGGTTGTACATGTTATTTTCAGATGATTCAGAATATGGCCTCATCGGCCTAAGTTGAAGGTTACCCCTCCAGAGTTCACATTTATAGAGTGGTACGCTCAGGGCAAGTATGGCACCGGGTGCCGGCCATGCCTCTTCAGGTTTGGGGCGTGACAATGGCGTCCTAGCAAGCCTCCCAATGCCTAGATCCATGGACGGCCCCGTGGTCTTGGCTTCCCCAAGTGAAAAGCCACATGTGCCTCTGTCTCCCCACTTGTAGCCCTCGCCAGCGCCCAAGAGTGCAGCGTGCGCAGAACGTGATGCCAAAGACAAGGTTGCTGACAACAGACATGTTCCTATATTATAGAAAACTAAGTCCTTTTCATTGTAAATATAGGGTAGTTTTATTTCATGTACTTCCATTATGCTCATCTAGCTTAGTTAGGTCAAGTCTTGTAACTTTGGTTTATTTTTTTAAGCACTATTAGGGGGGGTCAAACAATCAAACTTTCTAGAAAGAAAACAATTCTCTATACTGATGTCTCTCCCCCTCGACACCGTGTTGCTTTTCTATAATAGCTTTCATTGATGCAATCAAGCTTTCTTTCATTCTCAATTCACATTTATGTTCTCTCAATTCTGACCATGGTGAATCATGGGGACCGCATTGTCGCCCTTGAAGAGATGGTTGACTTATTACGACCCGTCGTGGATATGGTGCCTGAACTAAGAACCATCCTAGTGCAAAGGTTGGATGACATAGAATGCAGAATGCTCCAGGATGAAGTTGACATTGAAAACATTAGTCGCGACTCTGAAGGAGACCGGCAAACGGCAGCCACAGAGGCAGTCAAAAGTTTTGGTAAATTCGAGGGCCTCCAATAGGAATGTGCTGAGGATTTAGCCTACAGGGCACAAGAGCAGACAACGTGACTGCCATGCAAAAAACAATAGACAACTTAAAAGGCCAGCTTAATATTGTCAATGCTGCTTTATAAGGTCGGCTTTGAGGAGGCAGAAACCAAATCGGGGGTGCTGTGAACCTCGCCCCCATGGCACAAAAACTGAAAATTCCTTAGCCAAAGCTATACAGTAAAGCTCTGAATGCCAAAGAAGTGGAAAACTTCATCTTCGACATCGAAAAGTACTTCGATGTTGTGGGGGGCCTAGAAGAAGCTAAAAAGGTAGCAACTACTGCTATGTATCTTCAGAGTGATGCTAAACTCTGGTGGTGGGTGAAGTACGAAGCCATCAGGGCCAGTGAAGATGCTCTCGATACATGGGCATAACTGAAGGCAGCCATACGCCTACAGTTCTTCCCCGAATATATTGAGTACAATGCAAGGAGAAAGATAGGGGAACTCTGCTAGACCAAATCAATGGGGGATTAGGTGCACGAATTCTTCGTGCTTATGCTGAACATACGTGACATGAGGGACAAAGACAAACTCTTCACATTCCTAGAAGGGTTGAAACCTTAAGCCCGTATGGAGCTGCAAAGACAAAGGGTAGACACGTTACCCGAGGCGATCCAAGCAACAAAGTGCCTTGGGGACTATCAGGTGGAAACTCAGAAGGATATGCCTCAACAACTGCATGATGATGATACAAAGGGGGCCAGCCTAGCACTGTGGCCCTAGCAGAAGTTGGGGAGATCGGAGTGCAACCAAATCAAAGGCTCCCTCCTCAAGAAGTACTAGCACTGCATCCAACAACAACGATTGGGGGAGGAAACCCTCTTTTTAGGATGTCGTCATTGCGGCGGGCCACATTGCAATAATGAATGCCCACATGCACAGATGAACGTCCATCAAGCATTTGATGATGGGATGGATAATGACGTAGATGATGCGAGCCAGAACGAACCAGTAGGTGGCTTCAATGCAATTGTTGGCTCTATTGCTGAGGCCTTAGTAGGAATCACTTTGAGTTGATAGTTGGGTTGGAATTCCTTAGGCAAGACAACACCATGATCGTACCATATACAGACATGCTATTGATGATGGGAACAAACGTGTTAAAGCCCTGCATTATCTCATGCATGCCCATGAAGATGGCCGCAAAGAACATCTCGGCCTTGCAGTTGAAGAAGGGGGTCAAAAGACATGAACCTACGTTCCTCGCTACCCTTTGCATTGAAGATATGGAACGCTTCTCGAGTCCCATTCCTGCACCCATGAAGGAGATGCTACTGGAGTTTGAAGACGTCATGCCACATGACATGCCAAAGCGACTCCCGCCTAGGCGCATTGTGGACTATGAGATCGAGTTGGTGCCAGGTACAAAGTCACCCGCCCGGGCACCTTACAGAATGTCACAACCCAAACTCATCAAACTTTGGAAACAATTGACGGAAATGCTAGACATGCGGATCATCGTGCCCTCCAAGTCCCCATACGGGTCCCCTGTGCTATTCCAAAAGAAGCATGATGGCAGCCTACTACTTTGTGTGGATTATCAGGCTCTAAACAAAATCACTGTGAAGAACAAGTATCCTATTCCGCTAGTGGAAGACTTGTTCGATAGACTGGGTGGTGTGACAGTGTTCACCAAAATAGACCTGAAGACATGTTATTGGTAAGTTCGGATTGTAGAGGGTGATGAACACAAGATGACTTGTGTGACAAGATATGGGTCGTACGACTTCCTGGTTATGCCATTTGGCTTGACTAACGCTCAAGCCACATTTTGCACCCTGATGAACCAAGTATTCCAAGAGTAAATTGATGAAATCGTGGTGGTCTACTTGGATGACATTGTGGTATATAGCCAAACACTAGAAGAGCACCTGGAGCACTTGCGAAAGGTCCTAGCCCGATTGGGAGAGCACGAAATATATGCAAAGCTATCCAAGTGCTCTTTTGCTAAAGAATAGATGGACTTCCTCGGACATGTCATCGAGGAAGGGAGAATCAAGATGGAACAATAGAAGATTGAGGCTATCACATATTGGTCGCCGCCTAAGGATATCCACGCCTTGAGGGCGTTCCTTGGCCTATGCAACTTCTATCGGCGATTTGTGAAAAATTACTCCCTCATCGCAGTGCCATTGACAAAACTCCTCAAGAAGGTCACGCCTTGGGATTGGGATCCCCGTGAGCGGAGGCCTTCAACGCATTGAAAACGTCAGTGTCTAGTAGCCCTGTCTTGGCCCTCCCTGATTTGGCCAAGCCATTCGAAGTACAAATGGATGCTTTTGACTATGCCCTTGGCGGAGTCTTGCTACAAAAAAGGCATCATGTAGTGTACGAGAGCCGGAAGCTGAAGGATGCACAGCGGTGCAACGCCTCCTACGAGAAAGAATTATTAACTGTCGTTAATTGCTTACGCCTTTGGAGGCCCTATCTACCGGGAAGACCATTCGTGGTCAAGAGAGACAACACAGTTTTTAGCCATTTCATGACCCAACTGAAGCTCAATGGTCGACAATCCAGGAGGTAGGAACTCCTAGCAGAATTTCACTTCAACCTGGAGTACCGAAGTGGGAAGATTAATCAGGTTGGTGACGCGCTCATTCGGAGAGCTGATCTAGCATCGGTGTGCCTACTCGCCTCCCTTAGGGGGATCAAAGTATCCACCACCACAAAAGGCCAAATACATGATCTACTCATCAAGGATCCCGCTGCACAGTATTTGGTTGGTGGTAGGTTAAGGCAAGACTCACCAGTTCTATATGGAATATGGGTTCCTGAAAGTGAAAGGGAACCAACTTTATATTCTTAAATGAGGAGATCTGCGAAGGACTCGTCTTACGGAATGTCACGATACTTTGTGGTCCAGCCACCCCGGTGAAGAACGCACAATGACATTACTTCGCCATGCATATTATTGGCGACAAATGGCCGATGACGTCGCTCAGTATGTGAAGACTTTTCTAGTATGCTAGAAGGATAAGTCGGACCGCTTGACACAAGCGGGACTCTTGGAACCACTAGTTGTCCCAAAGAGACCTTGGGAAAGCCTTTCCCTGGATTTCATCACCGAATTTTTCAAGGTCGGAGACTTAACAACTATCTTGGTTGTGGTGGATCGGTTTTCCAAGTATGATACCTTTATAGCATCCCCACAATATATATCAGCAGAAGATACAACTTGACTTTTCTTCTCTCATGTCGTCAAATATTGGGGCCTGCCTAAAGACATCGTTAGTGATTGCGACCACACTTCACTAGCAAATTTTGGACCCAACTCTTTAAGTGCCTCGGGTCAAAATTGAGTCACAACTCATGTTTTCATCCGTAATATGATGGCCAGACGTAGTGGTTCAATGGAATGCTGAAGGAATATCTCCGCCACTATGTAATAGGATCGTGGAAGAACTGGGTGAAGCTTCTAGATGCCGCTCAACTATGTTTCAATTCACAAAATAGCTCTAGTACAAACAAAAGCACTTTTGAAATTGTTACTGGGCAGCAACCGCTACTCCCACACACCGTGAATGCACCAAACATGTCAAAATCTCCTCGAGCTGCTAGCTTCTCAAGAAATTTGGAGATAGTGCGGAGCTATCTTGTCAAAGCCAAAAAGCGACTGAAGAGGCATGCCGATCAAAATTGTTGCTTTGTTGAATACCAAGTAGGAGACAAAGTGATGGTCAAAATCCCAAAGCGGTAATTGTTTGCAGGGGTCCATGACCCTCGCCTATTGAAAAGGATCCTTGTCCGTTGGAAGGCGCATTGGGAAAGCTGCATACCGGGTGGATACCCCAGTTTGGTGGAAAATCCATCCCGTCTTCCATGTTAGTCTTCTGAAATCTTTTCGAGAAGACATGGAGGATCCCTCACGGAGACAACTCACAATACCTAGTATTCGAGGCCCCAATTCAACCGAGAAAAGGCGTGCTAACGCTATTCTCAATGATCGAGTGAATCACGCCTCAAAGAAGGATCACCAAGAATTCTTGGTGAAATGGCAGGGCTGTGATGCAGAGGACAATATCTGGTAGAAGGGAACAAACCTCAAAGCCTACAAGAGCCTAATTGATGATTATCTTGCAAGTAAGGCACCAAAGACATCGCTAACTCAGGTGAGGGAGAATGTCATGGGCGGCCTTCCAGCCATGCCCCACGACCTATTGGGCGCGCACCATGGCGTCCTAGCCTCCCAATGCCTAGCGCCTGGACGGACCCGTGGTCTTGGCTGCGCCAAGTGACAAGCGCGCATGTGCCTCTGTCGCCCCACCGATAGCCCTCGCCAACGGCCAGCTGCAGGCAGATGCCAACATCGCCTCGAGCGCAGACCGTGATGTGAAAGACAAGGTTGCTGACAACACACCTGTCCCTACCTTGTAGAAAACTAAGTCTTTTTCATTATAAATATAGAGTAGTTTTATTTCACGTACTTCCATTATGTTCCTCTAGCTTAGGTAGGTCAAGTCTTGTAACTTCGGTTTTTTTCTTTTAAACACTATTAGGGGGATCAAGCAATCAAACTTTCTAGAAAGCAAACAATTCTCTACACTGGTGTCTCTCCCCCTCGACATTGTGTTGCTTTTCTGTAATATCTTTCATTAATGCAATCAAGCTTTCTTCATTCTTATTTCTCATTTATGTTCTCTCAATTGCTCTTAACATTGAATTTCTCGTGCGGCACTGACAATATCGTCTAGCGTACGGAGGGGACTTCAGTTGGCGGATAGTAACTGCACCGACATCAATTGCTTAGCCTTACGTCTCTCTTCCAAGGAATCTCAGGAAGACACCGCATACAATTTGAACCAAACCAAAAGTGCCTCTAGTAATGGATATTCCTTTCTTCCACTTATTTTCAAGTGAATTTAAGTGTTCCATTGTGATCTTGAACTCTGCAATGATAACTCTCACCCCGTATATGGCTTCTTTCTTGAAAATTACATACTCATATTTTTTACTCCCTCTCTTTTAATTTATGTAAACCTGTTTGACTTGGCACGGAGTTCAAGAAAAAATGAAGACTTTTTGAATTTGTGGTCCTAAACAATTCAAAAAGGGTCCCACAGTATTTGTGGTGGTTATAAAAGCTTCTCATTAAAGCTATAATTTTAAGTTTAACCAAAATTGTTTTCAAATTTAGAAAGGGGTCATTCTTTTTGGAACGGACCAAAAAGGAAATATGTTCACATAAATTTGAACAGTGTAAAAGTGTTGAATATCGTTCAATCTCAACCTGACAATTAATTTGAACAACAAACTCTTAAATTTGATAGAAGGGAGAAGGGGAAGAGGAAGAAGAGCATGTAGAAGAGAGAAAAGGCTAGGTACTTCCGCTTACGAAACGGGAGGTTATAATGGGCAAATATTACAAAGGGAAAAATATAAAAAATGGCCTAAAAAGGAGATATCCGGTTAAATCTTTTGAAAAAGTTGATATTCTGAAATACAACATAAATGAAAAAAATATAAGAAGAGATGTGTCGGCTTCATACATAATTGATAGCTTCTCCTACAGAGAAAGGTTATAATCCCAACCCAATAAGTCATTTCATCAAATTACTAATGGTCAATTAAAAAAAGGAGCAAATTCAGTCTAACCCTCGTAATTATCCCACCAAAAAGGAATCTGGTATAAGAATGAAGTATGTACGTGAGAAAGCTGGTGATGTGTTTCAGTGACCATGTAAAAGATCCTCTGGTTCCAGTTGAATCCCTAACCGTTGTTTCAGTGATGCTTGTCCATTGGGAGGTAATTTACATTTCCTTTGTAACTCCACAAACCTCTGAAGATCAAAATTATTCTTTTTGATGAGCTTCCACTGCCTTGCAAGGCAAAGCCTCTTCAACAAATCATGGTATGTTGGGTCTCTAGAAGTAATGAGGAAGTAAAAATATCCCACGATTAACCCAGTACTAGTAGTGAAAAATATAATTGGTTCCATTACATCCCAAGAGAATTCCCAGAAGGTAAGCCGGAAGAAGAGCCCAATTGGTTCATTCTCTTTCCCTGCAAAACAATCTTGTCAGTAAGCAGGTTGATCACAAAATATTTTGTGGAAGTAAAAGCGACAAGGTTACCTCTGTCACACAATTGTGACACATTGATTAGGCTATATTTCAAGCCATCTATCAGGTACACATGTTCAATTGAACGTGTGTAATCTTTACCTACCTTGCCGACCCCTATTATTTCACCTTTCTTTCCGTTTCCAAAGGAAATATTTCCTCCTTTGAGGTTTTCAAGTGAAAGGAACGTTCCTTGTTCCCTGTCATATGCTTAGAGCAGCCACTGTCCAAAAACCAAATTAGGCTGCTTCCCTTCACCTGTACCTTCAAAAGAAAATCAGGGGTTAGTTTTAAGAACCCAAACTAGTTTGGGTCCTTTTCTATGAGAGAATGGATGAATCAGATTTTTTCTGGCCCAGTTTGGTAGCCAGTTTTTCTTTTTAGACTGACCTCCTCTTTTACAACACACTCATATTTGTAGTGGCCAGTCCTCCCACAATGGGTGCAAATTTTATTTTCAGGGAGAGTGAGATACTTGCTTTTGGGGTCCCACTTAGGCAATTGACTCCCAAAACCAAGCCCTCTCCGGTTGCTACTATGATTCTCTTGGAGCCAAGTTAATGCATCAGAAGACTTATTCCATTTACGAGTTCTTTCAAATTCATGTTTAACTTTTCCAAGTTCTTCTTTAAGAGATCTTATCTGCTCATCCTTGGCATACATTTTATCTTTTAGTTTACCTAAGTCTTCTTCTAACACAACATGAGAGTGATCAACTACCTTTTTACTTGATCCTAGTCTTAACTTTAAGTTTTCAGATTTCAGCTCTAGAATCTCAGTTTCGAGTGGATGAACCTGGTTCATCAAGACAGTGTTTTTCTTTTCAGATTCACTGACTCTTACTTCCAGGTCCAGGCATTTTGCTTTTAACATTGCACACTCTTTAGATAGTTGATCCTTCTCTTTGGTTGTTTCCTCAGAATCATCTATGAAGTCAAGTAGCAACTCAGAGAGTTTCTCCTTGGATAAAAACTTTATTTTTGTTTTAAGATGTGAGATACTTACCTCAGGTTATTCATAAGTCTCCTCATCGGATTCTCCAATTTCCATGAGAGCCTGAGCTTCAGTCTCACCATCTTCTGAATCTTCGTCTGAACTTTCCCCCCAAGCAGCAACCATAGCCTTTGTTGTGATTTTCTTGGGTTGGACCAGTTCCTTCTTCATGTTCTTTCTTTCATACCTCTCCTTCCTCCATTCTACTTTCCATTGAGGGCAGTTTTTGATGAGATGATCAGTCTTTCAACACTTGTAGCATCCCTCATTGGCTGGCCTTTCTGGTGCCTTTGCCTTGTTGAAGTTTCCTCCCCCAGATATGCCTTTCTTCCTCATGAGAAAGTTTCTGAATTCTTTGGTGATCATGGCCATCTCATCTTCCTCCAGATCTGCTCCTCTGTGATCCTTAGTGCTAGACTTCTTTCCTTCTTTGGGGCATCCATCTTCACGGTTTTCCTTTTGAGCTCATAAGCAGTAAGGTTTCCAATAAACTCATCCAGTCTAAGGGTTGCCATATTTTTTGGATTCCTGGATAGCAGTTATCTTGCTTTCCCAGGAGATAGGCAGAACCGTTGTCAAAATCTTCTCAACTTTGTCTTCTTCAAGAATGACTCTTCCAAGAGACTTGAGTTCATTGGTCAAGGTTGTGAACCTTGTGTACATCTCCTGAATTGTCTCTCCTTCTTTCATAGTGAAGTTTTCATACTGAGAGTATAGAAGTTCACCTCTAGACCTCTTCACTTGAGTTATTCCTTTATGGGCTACTTGTAAAGTATCCCAGATTTCCTTGGCAGTGGTGAAACTTTGGATTCTACTGTATTCATCTGGACCTAGTCCACACACTAGCCACTTCTTGGCCTTGGCATTCTTCTCCCATTTATTCAGATCCTCAGCCGTGCAGTCAGCCCTAGTTTTAGGCACATCTATACCTTCAGCAGTTTTCTTCATTGTTGCAAGTGGTCCATCAGTGACTATGTCCCAGAGTTCATAGTCCTCTCAAATAAGGTGATCCTTCATTCTATTCTTCCACCAAGAATAGTACTGGCCATTGAAGAGTGGTGGCCTTGCAGTTGATTGACCTTCCCAGTTCCCAGGTGGTGCAATCATCTTGATCTTTTCCAAGATGTTAGCCTCTTTAAGGATAACCTGCTCTGATATCCATTGATGTTTTAGACGTCAATACTACACAATATTATAAGTTAACTGTGCAATACCCAATTTTTGAGTGCTGTCTAATAAGAAGAACCTGGTTCTTCTTGGGTACTACTTTCTACTGTCACGGAATAATAAAGCAGTAAAGTAAAGACACGGAGATTTTTACGTGGAAAACACCTGGCTCAAAAGGTGAAAAAACTACGACCTACTCCTCAGTAGGATTTGCTCAAACATTTCACTAAAAACACTGAGCCAAACAGACTTACAAAATAAACTCTATTGTAATCCTAGGACTAACTCTAATCCTCTTTGTATCAACTAGCCTCTAGCTAATTTCTACAGACTTCAAGCTAACTCTACCTTGAACAATGTGTACCTATTACAATTGCTTCTATGAAAGCTGAAAAGATACAATATTAAATCACCTACTACACATCAACTAGACTCAACACTCAGACGATGGAACTGTTTCTTCTAGTTGAATTGTAGCCTTTGCACAAAACTTCTGCTTGCAAAATATCCTGGGAACTTTGCTTTCAGAACTTGATTCATTTTTATCTTTGTGCGTAAAATATTTCAGCAATAATCCATTGAGTATTTATAGAGTCAGTTTGTTGAGTACATGGTTCAATTCTGATCCAACTCTACCTGGGTAAACGAGTTCGAATGTAACTCAACTTCCTTCCTCTATTTCTGTCCTAGCTGCATTCAACTTCTGTCATCTTTATCAGTTTGCAACCTTTTCGTATTAGGAGACATCCTCTTAGTTCTTTGATGCTCAGCAATCACTGATATCTCTTATGCATGTACGATAATTGTTCCATTCAGATGTGTATGCTCTAATGGACCTGGTTCAACTTGTCAACATTTGTCAATCTTCAAAACCCATTCAGTGACACGGGCCAACAAAATTAACAATTTCATTTTAAATATACATACTACTCCACTCAACTAAATATGGATATGGATGATGCGTCTCATCTTACTTGTTGCTTTAACTCAAATGAATTGTTCCAAAATAATTGTCACTTAAGGTATTCAATACTAATATTTTTAATTTTTTTAACAATACCCTTAATATTAAAGAACTAGTAATTTTTTTAAATAATATTTAATATGAGTAACTTAGTAAATTATACCTTGTATTTATTATTGTAAAAATAACTAAAGCGGCAATTAAAATGGGGAAAAAGGAGAATAATCAACATATTACTCATCACCACATTCTATTTTTGTGTTTTATCCTACATAAAACAATTCATACAATTTCGTATAACTTATGCATTTAGTATGTAACGATCCGACTAGTCATTTTGAGGTCTAGCGTGTCGTTTGGCGGTTTGAGGCCTTGAGTAGCTTCTTCATATAATATGACTTGTACACGTAGTCGAAATTGAATTTCGGGAAGTTCAAAGTTGATTCGGATGGAAAATTCTCAGTTCGGAAGCTTTAAGTTGGAAGCGTTGACCAATATTTGAATTTTGAAAACGACTTCAGAATCGGGATTTGAAGATTTTAATAGGTTTGTATGATGATTTCGGACTTGGGTGTATGTTCGGGTTGAGTATCGGGTGATCCAGGAGCATTTCGGCGCTTATTGTGGAAAGTTGGCAATTCAAAGGTTTTAGAATTTTCTAAGTTTGGTTCAAAGTGGACTTTTGTGTTATCGATTTCCGTCTGGGGTTCTAAGCCTTGGAATAGGTTCGTATCGTAATTTATGACTTGTACGTAAAGTTTGGCGTCATTCCGGAATATTTAAGTGTAATTCGGGTGCGTTCATCGAAGTTTGAATGTTTGAAAGTTAATAGGAGGATTCGATCGTCGATTCATGGTTATGATCTTGCTTGGTGTGATTCGATATCTCGAGTGGGTTCATGTTATATTTTGGGACTGGTTTGTGTAATTGGACGGGGTCTCGGGGGGCCTCGGGTGTGTTTCAGATGTGTTTGGGTTATATCACGTTGTTATTAGATGTTTCAATGTCGCTTCTTCGGACATAAAAAGTACCATATTGAGAAAACAACCTTTGATTTGTGATTGTATTGGACCATTAGATCTGTATCGTAATTATGGAACCATAGCAACAAGAATTGTCGAATTCTGAGGTCGTATGAGAGAGTCCCCATCTATGTGTCGGGAAAGCTTGATGGTTTCTGGTGCGTACTTTGTTCTTCGCGAACGCGAAGGAGGTCCCGCGAACGCGAAGAAGGAAATTGGGTTGACCGGTCAACGTGAAAATTACTCTTTGCGAACGCGAAGGTATCCCGCGAAGGCGAAGAACAAAAATAGCCTGGGCGGTGTTTTAAATGGGCACACCGAGCACTTTAGTATTTTGAGCATATCTTGAGTTCTAGAGCTCCGTTGTAGGTGATTTTCAAGGCGTTATTCTTGTCTCAACAAAGGGGTAAATGTCTGACCTTTATTTTGATATTTTCCATGATTATTTCCGTTGGTTATCATTTTTATCCGTGTTTGGATTGTAGAAATTGGGGTTTTGAGCCCCAAAGTTATGAGAAGGTAAATCCTTGATTTGAGGGTCAATTCATGGGAGAAATTGGATGATTTGCGGAATATAAATTATATAAGTTATGGGTAATAATTATTTTTGATAATTTTCGAAATCAGGGCACGTGGGCCCGGGGGTTGACTTTACTGACTTTTCGAGCGGAGTTGAGAATAATTATAAATTGTAAAATTGTAAGTATTGGAGTATATTTTGATTGATTTTTGTGTTTTTGACTAGTTTTGGAACGTTTGGCTTTGAGTTAACATGTTAGAGAGGCGTTGGAGCCGGTTATGGAACTTCAGAGCGAGGTAAGTCTCATGTCTAATCTTTTGAGGTGGAAACTACCCCTAGGTGATATTTATTGTTATGTGCAACTAGTTGTGGGTGCTAGGTACACACGAGGTGATGAGAGTCCGTACGTAGCCAAAGCATGTTTATGTCTAGGTAGACTTAGGACCTATCATGTAATAATTGAATTATTTGAATTCGTTCTGCTGGCTTAATTAATTAAGGTTATAACTGAAATTGATTTAGAAATAAACATATGTACTAGGCCGATCCTTACCACTTTGAGTTGTGGGCGAGTTATTTGAGAAAGATTATATTCATTTTGTGCTCATATATTGTTATAACCAGGATTTTCGTGATGCCGAAGTAGGCGTAGAGGTTAATAGTAGTATAAATTAGCTCACCACGGTTCGGACTTTTTTGGATTGAAAAGTGTGCTTGGGAGTTGAAGGAAATATTTTTGCAGAAGTAGGCATTTCTGCGGCCCATTATGCGGCCGCATAATCACTCTGCGGGCCGCAGAATGGCTGCAGAGTGAAGCAGCCTTTTTGGCCAATTTTGTGGCAAATTTCGCGGCCAATTATGCGATCTTGTAACCGTTTCGCGGGCCGCACTTTGGTCGCATAGTCATCCTTAGACTTTTACGGAGAGAGGTTCTGCGGCGCATTATGCGACCGCAGAACAGGTCCGCGAGCCGCATAACATCCGCAGAGTGAAGCAGGCCAGCCCAGTTCCCAAGGCTACCTTTCACAGTCATTTCACGGATCGTATAATCATTATGTGGTCGCATATGCGATCGCAGAACCTGTTCCGGAGCTTCGTTTTTGGGTTCTTAAAAACGCGACCCTACTTCGTTAAAATAGATGTAAGGGGCCATTTTGAGCTTATTTCTGATATCTTTAGAGTGTGTGTGTGTGAGAGAGAGAGTCCTAGAGGGAGAAAGTGATCTTCATCAAATCTTTTCAATTCTTGCTTAAAACTTTGAAGATTATCAAGAGAAGCACCCTTAGGTCATCATCCTAAGAGGTAAGAATCTATCACCCACACTCTTAATTCTGAAATGTAACTAGAATGGGCAATTAGTAAGGTAGTTCATGGGGATGAGAGTGCTTACCTTGCATGCATGTATTCTTAAGTTATGTGGGGAGGTTGTGAGTTAAAGATAGAAAAGAATGGGGTGTGAGATGGAAAAGTCTTTCATAAAGGGCCATGAAACCTTAATACACACATAGTGTTTGATATAATGCTCAAGCGAGCTAGAATCATGATCGTTTTTCTAATTTTTGGTTCAATTTTGCTATATTGCTAAAATAGATCGAAGTTTCTAATATTTCAGAATATCTTAGAGTTTTAAGAATCTCAATTGAGGTATGCTGGCTAAACCCCCTCTTTTTAGAATTGAATCCCATGGTATTCATGCAATTGATGTAAAATCCCAAATTGACATCCTAGAGATTGCTATTCCGAATGTGCTTGTATTGAAAATATATGTGTGATATGTATTCCCATGCTTTCATCATGTTATCTCGTCATCTGAGGAAGTGTTCAAAAACATAGAATATGTGCTAAAGATGCCTAGACTTCAAGTCAAATTCGATTAAAGACTGTTATGCCAAATTTGTGTGAAAAGCCTCTATGTGCCTTAGATTCTAAAATTACTTACATGTGAATTCAAAAGTCTTGAATGAGAACCTGTGTCGTTATTGATGATGATAATAATGTTGGAATGTGGAAAAGAACTTAAATCATGAAATACGACCAAGTGCCAAGAATAACTTTATAATTAAGGTCAGTCGTGCCAATGTATTGGAAAGATGGGAAAGAAATATGATGTGAGATGAGTGATGGAATATGGTTGATGTCTTAAATGAGATGGCCTAGCCGATCATGCCGAGATCGGACTCCGTCTAAGAAAACGGAGGTATTGTGGATGAAATTGTGAATATGGTGGATGTCTCAAATGAGATGGCCTAACCCATCGGGCTGAGATCAGACTTTGTGTAAGAACACAGTGGTATTATGGATTGTGGCATATTGGCACTAAAAGACCATCTTACCTAAGAATGTGGAAATTGACTTAAAACTCTATGCGATCCTTAACTTGATAGTGTTATTTAAAGTTCATATTGCATTCTTGACTGTTTCCCCTGTATTATTGTTCATTCTATTGAGATAGTGTTTTAGTTTCACATGCTAGTATTATTCGACAGTACTAACGTCCATTTGCCGGGGGCGCTGCATCTTTAAATGGATGCAGGTGGTTCCATAGAAGACACTGTTGATCATAGATAGTGTTGCATCCTCTTCTCAGCGAACTCGGTGAGCCCCACTTCATTATGGGGTCGTGTACTTTATCTTTTGTTATATCGTAGTCACTTTTGAGGCATAGTCGGGGCCTTGTCGCCGGCAATATCTTTACACTCTTTTGTAGCTTTAGAGGCTCCGTAGACACTATGTGGGTTGTATATGGGTGCTAGAAAAGGGTCAAGCGGGTTATGTTGTGGTTTGGACTCTTGTTCCACTCAATCATAAGAATGTATGTATTTTGAAATTTTATCAATGATGTAACACAACGAATTGATTTAGTAATGTGTGTGTGTATAATATATATATATATATATATATATATATATATCTTTCTATTGTTTAGTTAATGAAAACATGCTTTCTCTTGATCATAAGCGAGTTGGGTAGAAGGTGTCTAACATGCTTGCTCGACCGGGTCCACTCGGTTGAGCGCCGGCCGCGCTCCCCCGGTTGGGGCATGACAATTTTCTTATATCAAAATTAAAATAAATCAATTATAATACAAGTCGTTTCTCACAAGGGTCCTTGTTTATAATATTTCATGGGGCAAGCACGACGCAGATGCTCATTATTGTATTCTTGCCTGCTCGATCATCCATCTATAAAGAAAAAGAGAGAATCTTTCTTCTTCTTATTATTATTTTCTGGTGTTTCTCGTCCAAGGTAATATGATCTAAAAAATAAATTGTGCAGGAGAATCTCTCCAAGAAACGTGCATGTTTAACTGTAAAGGTTGCTATGTGACGTAGCAGTTTTAGCTTTCATCAGATTTAAATAAAAAAAAAAGGGAAAGAAATCCAACATTTTGCGGGCTTTTATAATACATAATTTCCACCTACAAAAGGGTTAAAGAAGTGACTTGTCTCCTTGGTTTCAACAAACCAATATTGTCCTGAAAAAACTTATCCAGTGTTTACATCAAACAACATAAATTAATCAACCATAACTAAGTTATAAAAGTTTGATATCAACACCAAGGGAAGTAGCAATTGTTGGTATAGAGAGGTGACCCAAGCATATGAATTCCAACTTTCCAGGTTAAAATAGAAGCTAAGGCAAATTTAAGCGAGTACCAAACTGAGCTCTCTCATGCGTTATGGGTAAAACAGTTTGAGCCAGAAATTTGACAAGATGCCCTTTTCGCCTTGCAAATACAACATCACATTCAAGATCTGGCTGGACACATTTATGATTTCTATGTGATTTTGTAGAAATGTTAGTTTACAATTAGTTCTCACTTGTTTTGTTACTCGATGAAGAATAACTGTACTTGGAGGTTAATATCATAAACCTCTTAGTTTATCTCCTACTGGCTGTGTCTCGCCTTTCTCAAAGTTTTAATCATACCCTTTGCGATTTTCCAAAACCACACAATATTCAGCAGTGCCAAAACAGGAGGTACAGTTAACAAGCTATAGAAGCCCAGTGGATAAACTTTCTTGACCTGAACAACAAAATTTCTCATTAGTATTTTAAGTTGAAGAAGAAAAACAAGTCTATACGTTGTGGAAATAGGTATTTACCTGATCAAAATGGGTAAACATGTGATAGAAAAAGAAGAGAAACAAAACAACCCTTGCAACCTGAAAGCACCACATCAAAAACCACGGTTATACAAGTTTCTTGGCGACAAAAGTTAACAATCAAAAGCAAAAGAAGAACCAAGTCAAATGAGAACAACAATTCAAGATTTTGCTTTCTCAAACATACACCTATTTTGAACTTTCCGTCTATTTTCATAAATTACTTGAGAAAAAGTCAAAATTCCTGATTAAAAGATTCACGATCCTATTAATCTTAACCTCAAAGAAAATGCTTAGTATTATTGTTAATCTATTGGTCACAAATATAATATTTTTGGATTTCCAACTACAAAAGTTGCAGAATTATTGTTAAAAAAAAGATAATCATATCAAACAAACAAATTGTTAAACTAACATCCTTGTAACATAACCTGCTAAGTATAGCAAGAAATCTCAAGGCATATGTACTACCCATATGCAAGGTTCAGGACAGCTTTAACAGTAAGGCAATTATCTCAAGAATTTTCAGCAACATAGACGCAAAACTAGTTGCTACACTTGAAGAGAACATAATAGAAGCAAATGTTCGAGATAGTTAGTCACACTTCTCTTGATGACAAATCCAAAGTATCTTGTGCATAATATTCCGGCCAAATACATCGGCAGCACCATAAACTTGTCCTCACTTTTCACTTTGACACTTTTTCTTGACTGTGGTCCATTTGAACCCCAGAACAAGGGTACTACTGTGTCATTTCGACACAATTTGGTGATGTGGCATAGTGCGTGTAATACACTACTATTTTATGAGCGTGAGAGATCAGTATTTTTATTTTTCATTTTTTTTTCTTTCTCCTCCTATTCTTTGGCAAGCAGAACACAAATGAGGTCGCCGGAAAAGTCAGAACTCCGGCTAGGTCCAAAGAGGCGACAAGCAACGGCTCGGCCTCGAACGGCAACTTCTCAATCGAACTCCCCACGACAATTCAGAAGAAGAACGAAGCCCTTTTTTTCGAATTTTTCTGACTTATGAAACAAATTAAGGAAATGAAAGAACTTAATTTGTTTCACCGTTCTTGCCGTTTTTTTTGCCCCTTTTTTCTCTTTTTGTTTTCTTTTCAGAACGGTGTTTGCGACTCTTGTAGGTGGAGGTGTCTTCACCGATCTTGTTGCTGCTGGAGGTGTCTTCTAGGTTCAGGGGGTGCCGGCGACTGGTGGGTGTGAACGGAAGAAAGCTGGAGTCGTCGTTGGTGGGTGGTCGTTTGTGGCGTGAAGAAGAAGATGGGGTCTTGGAGAGGTTGAGGTCCTAGGGTTCAGGGGTAGGGGTGGCGGTCTGCGGTGGCTGGCTGTGAGGAGAGGTCTAGGGTTTTCAGGCTATGGAGATGAAGGTTGTTGGGGAAGATGACAATGGCTGAAAATGGCTTTTTTAATTAATTAATTCAAGTTAAATCCATGTGTCTCTTTTTTATTCGTTACCGTGGCGAGTGAATCACACGCATTGCTTATGTTTGGCTGCTTACGAATTTTATGTTTAAATGACACATTCGAGGTGTGGTTGGAGTGTTCAAATGGACCACAGTCAAGAAAAAGTGTCAAAGTGAAAAGTGAGGACAAGTATAAGGGGCTGCCGATGTATTTGGCCTAATATTCCTCCACCAACAAAAAGAAAAACAATTTACCAATTTATGAGCAAAGATGTATACGTAAATTCAAAAAGATCATTTTTCTCAAATTAATTTGTCCAAAATTGAAGGGGAATCCAGCTTAGCTTCATAAAAGTAACATGCTATATCCGCATAATTGCAAGAACAAAGACAGAAACAGAAGAAAATGTATTCTCATAGACTATACCAGCCAGCCAAAAAATAAAGCTACTCCATTGGAGACGTAGAACTTAGAGCTCTTTTGACCAGCAACATCCAGGTACCTGCACATATTGATGGAAGTCATTAATGTAGAATGTTTGGTTTAGAAAAGACAAGGAATGGCAGATGCCTATTGCTCTTACCATCTTAAATTGACAAAGGGAGTAGTACTCTCGGTAAAGAGTACCATAAAAATATACATTTGTGCTTGACCACTTAAAAGGGATTGAACAATTGCAAACATTGAGAGTCCGTGATGTAAGACCTGGAAGAGCAAATAAAGATTCAAAGACAACAGAATTATACTTACAGCCACCCCAAGTTATACTATAGAATTATACAAGAAAATACAGTGGTTCCTGATACTTACATACTCCATTCCACCCAAGGCTGGGAAGTAATAGAAAATCATTGACAAGTCTGCCAGAAAGTAGCCAGTGGAGATCTGTTTCACCATACAAATAACATTAGAGTTAAGAATAGAACATACATCCAGCTTAATAAGGCTAGAGTTGAATTAGATGATGGAAGAACGAAGTAGTTCATATGCGAACCCTTAAAAAAACCAAGACAACATTATCACATTTACGTCCTTCACGGAAAGTGATAGCAGAGTAGCCTTGAGAAAGTAAAGCCGCGGTTGTGTTAGTACCCTAGGAAACTGAACAAATAGGAATATGAATTAAGCATTTTGCTCTCCCAACGGTGTTAATAATCAAACTTGTCTAACATAATTCACAATTTGGATAAAACATTTGTTCAGCTGAAGTAATTTTTATTTAAGACGTCAAATCTGACTAACTAACAATATAGAGAAAGCTTGGCAGCCATTTGAATCTGTAAGCTAAAAGAAAGTCAATGACAGTAGTATTGGCATTAATACCCCGAGTATGGTGTCTGAAAAAGCTGATGTTCTATTGATCATTAAGTCATCCGGAGCACCATCACGGAAAAGATCTGATTCAAGCAAGAGATACAGGGAAGCAGCCGCTACAAGGAGCGCATGAAAAGTGGAAAATCCTCTGAAAAGAAGAGAGATTCCTCATTAAGACACTGACACCAACCAAGATACACAAGCTATATCACTAAAAATGGAAAAAAAAAAATTCAAAAAAATACATGAAAGGTAAGATGATTACCTGTTGTTCCATTCAAGTTTCTTTTTGTCATCAAGTTTAATATATCCATTGAAGAACAAAGGGCTTATAATACCTGTTAATTGATAGACCTTCAACAAAAGAAAATAACACCTTCAAAAGTAAGACGAAGAGCAATAACACATGCTAAAAGTTTGTTTCTGAACTACCGCGACACGAGAGACCTGAAAGCCGAAGAGGCAGATCTAAGGATACCATTCTAAGAATTGTATATTAAAGCCTACTCTTTTTCCAATTAATAAGCGTTAATGCATTGTAATAAGTACAAATTAATACCATTCAGTTACACTTATAAGAATCCAAAACATTCAGCTAACCGTCTACGACTTCTATAGATTAAAATATTATACCAGAAAGCCAAAAGTTGCAAGCAAGAATGTTTCAAACTATTTCAGGAACTCGCCCTCCAAAGTATCTAAGATTCCACCCCCCCTCCCACCCCCAAAAAAAACAAATGTAACTTATAGCCAGAAATACAAGGAACTAGGCCTCATGGTCAGTTATCAGTTAAAGTTAAAATTTGTTTGCCAGATGTACATAAGTTAGATGACAATATGACCCTATCTTTTTGTTTGATTCAGGTCTTCCGCAGGGTTCTGTTTCCTGCCCTGGAGGATGTTTTGGTCGATCCTGTCTTCGGCAGGGTTCTATTTCCTGCCCTGAGGAGGATGTTTTGGTCGATCCAGTAGAGGCTGCGGGGTTGTTGCAGGAGGCTCCCACTCCAACCGGTGTCCTCGGGTCTGCTTTTGATGAGTGAATAGAAAAGCGCTCGCTTCCTCGCTTTAAGCGAGAAGCGAAGCGAAGCGTGAAGGGCAGCGCTTCAGGTAATAGAAGCGACTCTGGTACGAAAAAGCGACTGCTTCTTTGTAAAAAGCGAGAAGCGGTGAAGCGAGAAGAAGCGTTAGAAGCGGCCGCTTCTATGTTTAAAATTAACTCAAGCCCTATTTTATTAAAAAACGAGGTTTCTAAGCCGTAAACATTGTCTGGACTTCTTCAACAGCAGCGAGACTAGGGTTTTTCTTCAACAACACCGATTTCTTCTTCTCTTCTTCATCAACTTTTGATTTCTGAAATAATCTCAAAGCATCAACTAGGGTTGTTGTTCTTCTTCTTCAACAGTACGGGTATGTACTGCTCCTGCACTTCTGATTTTCAGTCTTCTTCTTCTTCTTTTTCCTTTTCTTTCTAAACATCCAAAAAGCGGCAAAATGCTGGCGAATTTTTTGTTTTTTACCTTCGGTCCTTTCTCAGAAAATTCTGCCCAATTTTTCCAGTCTATGCAGCATTTTTTTAATTTTTTTTTAAATTCCGCTTCACTTAAAAAAAGCGAGCGCTTCGCTTCTCACTTCTCGCTTCTCGTGAATGAGGGTTGTCGCTTTTCCTTGCTTCACGCTCTTCACAACACTGCTTTTGATCCAAGTGCTTCTTCTCGTAGTCCTCGGCTAGAGAACAAGAAACCAAAAAGGCAGCGTTCTTCCTCCGCCGTGGGTAAAAATAAGAAAGTAAAGAAGGGCACGGCCGAGCCAGCCACAACCACTGTGGTCATTGACGATGATGGGGAAGCCAGTGATGAAGAAGCTTCCCTTCAAAAGAGACAATGATCTTTTCTGAGAAGCACTATAGAGAAAAATACACTTAAAAACAGTTTTCAAAAGTCTGGTCAAACACTAATTACTGCTCACAAGTACTTTTCAAATTAATTAATCAAACACAAATCGATTCTCACCAAAAGTACTTTTTTGAAAAATACTTCTCAAAATAAGCTGATTTTAGAAGATTGGACAAAAGGTCTATAAGCCTAATCACAGAGAAAATAACATCCCACTTATAAAAACAAGTTTCACTAACGCATCACTTTACACTTAAGAGTCAAAAGGAGCAAAAATATGTGAATTTTAACATCAATAAATTCGATATTTGCACCCCAAAAAAGAAAAAGAAAACATTATGCGGCTCCAAATATAAGAGGAGACGAAAAAGAAACTCACAATTCTACACATGATGATACCAACAAAAACAGAAAAGAGCCAGTGTAATTCTTTACTTAGGGTAGCATGACCCGCTATGTTGATCAATCCAAGGGGCAACTGAAGAGCCAACATGTTTGCTGCTACAATGAAAAACACGAAATATCAAAAAACCCAAAACATCAAATCATAAAAAATAAAAAATAAAAACTTCAATCTTGAATGCAAAAGATTAGAAAGGATAACATACAAAAGCAAGATTGTAAAACCTGAACTGTTGCGCTATGAGTAAAATGCTTACACCCCCTTTACAGGAAAGCAAAAGACAACCAAGAATGTCTGAACCCAAAAAAGAAAGAAAACAAAAGACTGGATATTGAGATGGTGCGTAATGTTCAAACAAGTCAGAGAATTGACCAATGACCACGTCCTGATGGCTTAGAGAATTAACAGTAAGAAAAAGGAAAGTTGAAATTTAGGAGAAAAAATGAGAGTAGAATTGAGTGAAAATTTAATGAGGGAGTTGGGGGGGCCATCCCATGACCAGAATTTGATGCTTTTCTTTTTGTTACTTAATGAGGGAAAGGGACTACTTTTGAAATATGAGAGGAGAGGAATGGGGTCCACGTCTATTCAGAGTTTTATCCCATTTGTACATCACATGAACCGACAGCTCGCCGTTTTATAGCACACAGGCCACACCCACTAGTTTTCTTTCTTCTATTTATTATGTATTACATCTATAATCTACATGCGTCTACAATCTATCTATCTACAATATATTAAAAACACGATCCCCTTTAGCTAAAAGTCAAATTATAAATTTATTCTTAATTTAGTAGCTTTATATAAAATTATCCTTCACTTGAAAACTTTTTAGAAAAAACAAACAGAAAACCCTACACATACGTGCCTCTCAACAATCGCACCCTTTCGGCGACAGATGCCTTTTCCAAAATACCTTCATTTAAATTTTGCTCTCTCAAAAGTAGGGGTATTCAAAACCGATCCGAAACCGAAAACCGAACCGAACCGAAGCTTAATGGCTTACTGGTATCGGGTTAACGGTTTAACGGACGGGGAACGAATTGGAATTTTTTAGTTAATGGCTTATCGGTTTGGGGGCGGATTATTCAATTTTCTTAACGGTTAATCCGTTAACCCGTTAAGAATATAAAATTTATTTTTATCCATATATAATTATATATTATATATTACATATCAAAAACAAAAACACAAAAACCCTTCCACTCTCCAGAAACCCTAAAATCAAACTTAATTCCTATTTCCTAACGCCTACTGATACTCTGTACTCTCCAGTCTCCTCGTCCTCGTCGACTTCACTTCACCAGCCGACGCCCGACAGGCGACAGCCGTCTCCGATCTACTTGTGAGTTGTGACTCGCCGTCTCCGCCTCTCTATTTCGCCTAAAATCTGGTAAGTTTCTTTTCTTGTTGATGTCTTTAAAATCAAAAGTTAAAGACAAAATTTTTGTTCAGCAGTCAGGTTAAATAGATCGATTGTTCATTGTTATGCATACGCAAAATTTTTGTTATAGTGGCACTTGTTTCATTTAGCTCGTCTGAACATCACAATTTTTGGTGAACTTTTTATGTGATGTATATACAATTAAGTGCACAAATTTCCAAATTTATGGATCCTTTGTATCTTTTCTTTTTAGTGCAAGTCATTTCATTCAAATATGTAAATCCAGAATGAGCTTAATTTTTCTTCATTATTAGAAAAAGTAAGGAGCTTTCTATTACATTTTTTTAAAANCTTAATTTTTCTTCATTATTAGAAAAAGTAAGGAGCTTTCTGTTACATTTTAAAAAAAATTGGATTTACAATGTAAATTGTAATTTAATCTTGGCTGAGTATGGTGCTTATACTTTTGGTTAGTCTTAGAGTGTATGTTGCCGATGAAAGGGCTTGAAAATGAGTGTGATTTTACTCCCTATTGATAGCCATTGTATATTATCTGTTTGATGCTTTCTTGATTGAGTATGTTTCAACTTAGAGTTCCTTTTGGTTGGGTGTGAAGAGTTTGTACTTAATATTGATACAGAGAATATGGAGCTCGAATTTTCTTGAATGATCTACTTAACAGAAGTGTAGTTATGGTCGCTAATAGGAGACTTAATGGTGATTTAGAACATTGCGCGTGAGTTTTGCTTGAAAAAACTTACAAAAGAGAAGTACATGACTTCATACAGTACCATACAATCCATATAAACATTTGCAATATTCCAAGGAATTACAGTCATGTATTTATATTCATGATGATCTGGTGTTTTTGCTCATTTGTGCTTCTGATTTGGTGTTTTTGCTCTTTAAGTTATGGTCCAATACAACTTGAGTCTTTATTCTCATTCCTTTTCTTTTATTGTTTGCAGTGACTCATACATGGATGAAAATATACAAAGTGATAAGGTGATGATGGGGGAAAGTGGAGCTTCTAATTCAAATGCAACAAGTCAAGCTCAAACAACAGAGTCAAATATAACCAAAAAAGGAGAAAAATGTTAGTTGTGTGGGATAATTTTACAGAAATTACTACTTCTGAAGGGAGTACAAAAGCAAAATGTAACTATTGCTTTATTGAGTACGTATTTAAGACCAAAGACGGTACGTCGACACTTCTTTATCATATGCTTAAGTGTACTAAATGCCCTACTATTGTTGATAAAAAGCAATCAAATTTAGGCTTTCAATCTGCTCCTGGGGGTAGTCAGGGTGACGTAGCTGTTGTTACTTGGAAATTTGATCAAGAAGAATGTAGGAAGGCGTTATGTCGTATGGTAATAGTTGATGAGCTTCCTTTTAGCTTTGTTGAGAAAGAAGGTTTTAGAGACTTTATGAAAGTGGCGCAACCTTATTTTCGGATCCCTTCCCGTAGTACTGTAACTAGGGATTGTTTTGATCTTTTTAATGAAGAAAAGCAAAAGTTGAAGAGGTTTTTTATAGAAACAAAACAAAGAGTATGTATTACCACTGATACCTGGACTTCTATACAAAGAATCAATTACATGTGTATCACTGCCCATTGGATTGATAGTGAATGGAATATGCATAAGAGAATAATTAATTTTTGTCCTATTGTTAGTCATAAAGGCGAAGATATGGCAAATGGTATTGGTAGGTGCTTACGTGAGTGGGGGATCAATACGATCTTCACTGTCACAGTTGATAATGCAAGCTCAAATGACGTGACAGTAAAAGAATTATCTAA
>ML278592.1:0-17946 GCA_005239495.1 Nicotiana undulata
ACACAGACCCAACCGAATATTCCTTGGTTCACTAGCAAAATCTGGATATGTCCTATCAAAGTGTTTCCAAGCTTCTCCATCTGAAGGATGACACATAACACCTGGTGGTTTTCTATTTTCAAAGTGCCATCTCATATGAGAAGCAGAACTTTCCGATGCATATAACCTCTTTAACCTAGGTATAAGAGGTAAATAATGCATCGCCTTGATAGCGACCATTTTTCCGCTGGAAAGCCTCTTGAAACGAGGCTTGTGGAAAAATTTATTACTGCCTAAATCTGCATTATCTTTATAATATAACATGCAACCACCTTCACAACAATCAATTCTCATTGACGAAAGTCCTAACTTAGAAACCAATCTCTTTGCCTTATAGAAATCATCAGGTAAGCTGATATCAGGGTCAACTAGTTCAGTCATAAGGTCAATGAAAGAGTCCATGGCTGCCTGAGAAATATTCCAATCAGATTTTATACTTAGTAATCTAACTGCAACTGACAACTCAGAGTGCGGACTTCCTTCCTTTAATGGACGACTAGCTTCCTCTAACTGTTTAAAAAAAAGTTTTGCGTCATCATTAGGGGTTTGTTCAACGTTTTCAGTGGGCTCACTCCCAAATTGCATCCCAAAAGCATCTGCAACCATATCGTGCATTCTAGAATCATAATTTGTATTCTCCACTGACCTACTACTTTCACCCGCAACCATGTTATGAAATATACCATTGCTACCATCGACCTCTCCATGATAAGTCCACACAAAGTAATTCGCTATAAACCCCTTCCTATAAAGATGAACTTTAACTTCCTCCGGTTTTTCAAACCTCATACAGTCGCACTTAACACAAGGGCACCTAATTAATCCTTCTTTTTGGTATGGTGGAAGTTCCATTGCATATCTAACAAGACATCAACACCTTCTACAAATTCCTCCCACAATCCCCGCCGATTAGGATAATTCCTCCCTGGATGTAGTATTCTTTGAAACCCTTTGGAGAGCTTTCAAGGTATTAAATCGTGCGAACAAGAAGGAAAAACGACAACAAAACTTAACAGAACAAATCAAACTAGACATGGGGGACGTCATAGACGACCAGAACAACTGAAACAATGTGAATGGACCGAACAACCAGGGTCTAGTACCTCTTGTGCCAGACACGGCCTTGTATGATTGGGCACTACCCACATCTGAAAATCTAGCAACCGCAATTGCAGTTCCTCAGATACTAGCGGGGTCATTTCAAATTACAAACATGCTACATCTGCTGCAGAACAAGGGACAGTTCTCCAGGTCTTACATTGAAGATCCAGAGCAGCATCTGAAAAACGTTTTGTCAATTGTGTCACTCAAAGGCAACGGAATGTGACACCGGAAGCAATCAGACTGTTACTGTTTCCATTCTCGGTGACCGGAGAAGCTCAGACTTGTCTTAATTCGCTCCCCATAAACTCCATCACCACTTGGAAGGAATTAGTCAAGCAGTTTTTGAATAACTTCTACCCACCCAATAAGACTGCCAAGCAAGTTGATGAGATATTGATATGGGCAGAAGCCAGTTGAAACACTACAAGAAACGTGGTAGAGGTTCAAAGGTATGTTGGTTAAGTGTCCATATCACAGCATTCCAGATCAGATGTTGAGACAAAGGTTTTACATGAGATTGGCAGATAGCTTAAAGGCCAACGTTGAAGCTTCAGCAGGTGGAGCATTTTTTAGCAAATCATTTAGAGAATGTAAGGCCCTACTAAATAAAATGGCTCAAAACTCAAGATGGATGACAAAAGACACTACAATTGAAAAAATCAAACACCTTTACTTAAGAACAAATAAAAAACAATAGATTCGGATCTTGACCGCTTTACGAGTAACTTGAGACAACAATTAATAATTAGTATTAATCGCCTTCTAATAATACCACAAAGGAATCAATGATATCACAATAAAGAAGCTATCTTACTACCTTGAACTATGAACTAGTAAAGGTTGAAAGATAAATCTGAAGGCATCAGTAACAAAGGTTCAAAAGAACTCTCAAAGTATAATATTATTAATCAATAATCAAGTACCACAATGAATGAAAAAAACTCCTATTTATAGGAGTAAAAAGTCCTTAAAACTAGGTAGGGTGGGTGCCAAGGCAAACCCTAACTTGGAGGGTAAGCTAAATACAAGAAAACCTAATAAAAACTGATAAAAATAAAAGGTTGGGTGGCCAAATCTCTTTGGGGCAGATTTTAGCCTTAAAATTACTAATTTGGGCTATTGTTATGGACTCCAATTGGGCTCTTTTGAAACACCCCCTTTTGGACCTCTTTTAAGCTCTTATGGGGTGCCCTTTTGGTGTACTTTAAGGGCTGATGTTGGGACCCAATCTTCCTCCTCTTGGACTTCAATTTGGGCCACCAAATAATTGTAAAACTTGGACAATTCATCGCCTTTGGGCTTGAGCTCTTCCTATACAATTAAAAGCTTCTTTATTTGCCATTGAAGTCCAGCAACCTTAGTCTGCAATTCTTTAGCTTGAGATCTTGTGAATGACCGTCTTGGAGCTTCCAAAACTCTATCCTTGTCCTTGATTCTATCATTCCCCTCTTCTTGAAAAGAATTCGTCCTCGAATAGTTCATAAGTGGAATAGTTCAATGTGGCTCCACTCAACTTCTCACTAAAGTAGGCAATATGTTTAGAATCTTGCATCCTTTGCCAGAAGCATCACATTCAATTTCAAAAGATTTAGAGAAATCAGGCAATTGTAACAAAATAGCAGAACATAACTTTTCTTTCAACAAGTTGAAAGCATCATCTTGTTCTTTTCCCCATGTAAAAATCGTATCCTTTTCAATAACTTCAGTTAAAGGAGAAGCAATGGTGTTAAGGTCTCTCACAAACTTCCTATAAAAACTAGCAAGTCCATGAAAACTCCTAACTTCAGTTACACTCTTAGGTTTAGGCCATTCGTTTATTGCTCTGATTTTCTCTTCATCAACCTCAACTCCTTTAGAACTAACTACAAAACCCAAGAATATCACACAATCCACACAAAAAGTATTCCTTTTAAGATTAGCAAATAAAAGTTGCTTTCTAAGAACTTTAAAAACTTGTTTTAGGTGTTCTATATGCTCCTCTAAAGTGTTAGAAAAGATCAAGATATCATCAAAGTACACCACAACAAATTTCCCAAGATATGATTCATTAATCTGATGAAAGTGCTAGGTGCATTAGTCAAGCCAAAAGGCATAACTAACCACTCATAAAGCCTATATTTGGTTTTAAAAGAAGTTTTCCATTCATCTGCAGGATTCATTCCAATCTGATGGTAACCACTATTTAGATCAATTTTTGAAAAGATTTTGGATCCATGTAATTGATCAAACATGTCATCAAGACGAGGAATAGGATAGCGATACTTTACTGTTATCTTGTTGATTGCTCTACAATCCACGCATATCCTCCAAGTTCCATACTTTTTGGGTACCAATAGGACGGGAACAGAGCAAGGGCTCATGCTCTCTCTTACAAAGTCTTTCTCAAGCAATTCCTCAACTTGCCTTTGAAGCTCTTTTGTCTCTTCTGGATTACTCCTTTAAGCATGCCTATTTGGGATTTGTGACCCATACACAAAATCAATTTGATGCTCAATGCAACGTAAAGGTGGAAATCATTAGGAATATCTTCAGGAAAGACATCTTCAAAATCCTGCAAAAGAGAAGAAATACTATTTGGCAAAGAAGAAGTTAGTAACTCAGAATTAATCCAAGCTTCTTTTTAAGTAAGTAGTATTTTAGGCAACCCATCTTTTCTTGCATTTAAACACTTTGAATTTTATATAGAAACTCTCTTTTTATCTTTCCTTAGCCTTTTTCTCCTCACCAAGCCTTTCTATTTTATCACTCAAACCCCTTTTAATCTCTTCTCTCAAATTGCTACCCTCTCTCTCTTTCTCACGGCCATTCTAACTCTTGGCATCCTTTCTTTTCTTTTCCCTCAAGCTCACTTTTTATCCCTCCCCTTGGTTTTCCCATTGTTTCCCTTAATCTCTTATGATCTTCAAACATTTGAGAAGGAGATAAAGGTGCAAGAGTAAATTTTCTGCCATTAAGCTCAAGAGAATATCTATTCTTCCTTCCATCATAAAAAATATTCCTATCATACTGCCAAGGACGACCCAGTAAGATATGACAAGCTTGCATAGGGATTTTGTCACAAAGAATATCATCCTCATATCTACCAACATTGAATGAAATCTTGCATTGTTTGTTTACCTTTAGTTCACCACCATTTAATCATTGGTGTCTAAGGAAGTAGGGTGTTGCATTCATGCAAGTCCCAGCTTTTCCATAAAGTATGAACTCACCACATTAGCACAATTACCACTATCAATGATCATAGAACATGTTTTCCCCTTTATCCCACACCTAGTATGAAATATATTCTCCCTTTGTTCTTCAATATTGCTTCCCAAATTGATAGTCATAATCCTCCTAGCTACCCCAATCATCACTTCATCTTCATTTTCACTCACACCTCTATACTCTTCCTCACATTTATTACTCTTGTATTCTTCACTCATAATTTTCTTAGCCACCCCAATCATACCAGTATGAGACAGTTCTACATCGTCATCATCACTCACATCTCCCTCTTCTTCTCCCTCATTTTTTTCACTCTCATATCCCCATCTTCTCTAAGAATGATGTTTCTTCTACTTGGACATTCATGCATCATATGTCCCATTCCCTTACATTTATGACATTGAATGGAACTAGAAGGTGTAGAAGGTTTAGGGTTAAAGGTTTTACCTCCCTCTTGTTCTCAAATTTGCCTTTACCCTTGTCTACTTGAGGTCAAGAAGAACTTTGCATCTCTTGATTCGGCCATGGCTTCTTGGAGATAGTGTTTGACCGACCTTTTCACGAGCTAGTTTGCTTTCTTTTGTTTTGCTTTTCTACCTTTACAGAGTCATCAACTAACTCATCTATTGTTACATACTGTTGTAATTCTACCACATCAGTTATTTCCTTATTTAAACAACTTAAAAACCTAGCCATTGTTGCCTCTTCTTCCTCCATACAATTAGCTTCGGTCATAGCCATTATCCATAGCCTTAGAGTATTCATCCACAGACATGGACCCTTGGTTCAATGTTTGAAAACGTTGTTGTAGCTCTCTTTGAAAGTATGATGGCACAAATATCTTCCTCATCACCCTCTTCATCTCAGCCCAAGTAGCAACTGGTGCTTGTCCTTCTTGCAATCTATCCCTACTAAGTTGTTTCCACCAAATAGCAACATAGTCAGAAAACTCAACAACAACAAGTTTAACCTTCTTAACTTCAGAGTAGTTTTGACAGTCAAAGATGTCTTCAACCTTTCTCTCCCAATCAAGATACAAGTTTGGATCCCTTGTTTCCTTGAAAGATGGCATCTTCATCTTTATACTACTTATATTGTCATCATCTACTCTACCTCTTTGTTCCCTCCTATCTATTCCCACCCGATCAAAATAAATATCATTAAAGTCATCTATAGGTTTTTCTTGATTTACAATGGGAGCAAGGGGTACATTTCTCCTAGCTTGGGGCCTAGCATTATTTCCCCCTCTAAGCTCAGCTATTGTATCATTTTGCTCAGCAATGGTGTCCCTCATTTCTAGGAATTGCAAATTCCACCTTTCAAATTGTTGATGCATAGCTTGCAAGGTAAAATCATCTACTTTACCTCTTTGTTGTTTTAACTTGTTGAAAGAAAAGTTATGTTCTGCTCCTTTGTTACATTTGCATGATTTCTCTAAATCTTATGAAATTGAATGTGATGCTTCTGGCAAAGGGATAGGTGTTGTTTTGATGCAAGATTCTAAACATATTGCCTACTTTAGTGAGAAGTTGAGTGGATCCACATTGGACTATTCCACTTATGACAAAGAGCTATATGCTTTGGTAAGGGCTTTAGCCACATGGCAACATTACTTGTGGCCGAGAGAATTTGTTATTAAAACCGACCATGCATCCTTGAAGTACTTGAAGAGTCAAGGTAAGCTTAGTAGGAGGAATGCTAAGTGGGTTGAATTTATTGAAACTTTTCCTTATGTAATTTCTTACAAACAATGAAAAGAGAATGTTGTTGTTAATGCACTTTCAAGAAGGTATGTCTTAGTTTCTACTCTGACTTCTAAATTGATAGGTTTTGATCAAGTCAAGAGACTTTATGCTAATGATGTTGATTCTGGCAAGATTTTTGCAGATTGTAAGTTGGGTCCTTTTGAGAGGTTTAATCTTCAAGATGGTTTCTTTTTAAGGAAAATAAGTTGTGTATCCCTAATTGCTCTTTACGTGAAGTATTTGTAAGGGAAGCACATTGTGGAGGGCTTTTGGATCACTTTGGAGTCCCAAAGACATTAGACATACTTGCTAAAAATTTCTTTTGGCAGCATGAGACAAGATGTTGAAAGAGTGCGTGCACACAATGTTTGGAATGTAAACAAGCTAAATCTAAAGTGTTACCTTATGGTCTTTACATGCCATTACATGTTCCTACTTCACCTTGGATTGATATTTCTATGAATTTTGTGTTAGGCTTGCCTAGAAAAAGGATAGTATATTTGCCACGACCCAAACCGATGTGCCGCGACGGACACCCGGTACCTTACTCAACCGAATACCAACATAACATATCTTTTCGTATCATGCTATCATAGGTAAATGAGACGGAAAGTCTGCTGTGGGATAACTAGAATAAAACATGTAATATCAACTTATACATAAAACATACGGGCCTATAAGACCAAAATGATCACCCGTACACTGAACATAGGCCGACAAGGCATTACAATTACATACATGGGTATATGCCAAGTACGTTTTTATCAACCATAATTTAAATACGAAAATTGAGAGATGAAACGACTGCACTGTGACTTAATATTAAAACTTGAAGAATTTACCTAAATTCTTGCTCCAAATACTTGAAGAATTAATTTGAAGCTTGAAACTTGATCATATATATATATATATATATATATATATATATATATATAGAAAGAGAGAGAGAGAGAGAGGGGGTAAGAGATTTGAGAAAAATCGAATAAGGATAAGGTATTCATAGTTAAAATTAGGGCCAAAATATAATTTAATAAATTTGAGGGTTAAAATAAAATTTCAGGGGTATAAGTGGTGTTTTGAGGGGTTAGGGCCAAATATAGCCATTTTTTGTTGTTGCCAACTGCTATTTTTGAAAATTTAGCTACTGGCCAACAACTATAAATGTTTTTCGAAAAAGACGAGCTACCGAACCGAAACCAGACCACAACCAAGCAATAACCGGACCGGGTTGCTGGCACCAAACGGGGTCCCGTCCCACATCCCTTTACCCCATTCCCCTTCCCCCTAAACTCTAACGGAGTGGGACGGGATCGTGTCGGACCGTCCCGTTGGACACCCATATTTTTTCTTAAACTCTTGCCCAGTCAAATGCAACCACATAAAATGGAACAAATGGAGTGTGTATTATCCCATTAGAATAAGCTATTAAACTTTTTTTTTGGATCCGCAAGATATGGACTTGTTATGTTTACTTCTTCCTCCAAAAATCAAAAATTAAAATGACCACGTGTCGCAGTATATATTAGAGAATACTGTAAAAATAGCATGCGTTAGCTAAATTTCAGACTGGTTATTCAAAAATAGTCAGCGTTTGCAAAGTCATTGAAAAATAGCCACCATTTTGCTGCAACAGGGACCGGTCCAACATCATATACTGGAGATTGGTGCACCTGTGTATCAACTTCCGGCATATTATGATGGAAACTCCAACACGCGTAAAGTACCAGCATAATATACTGAAGATTGGAGCACATGTGTATGAACTTTCAGCATATTATGTTGGACCGGTATATTAACTCCAATATAATATACTGGAGGTCCAATATATTATGCTGGAATTCCAGTATATTATGCTGGAGTATTTTCCGGATTTTGAACCGTGCTTTCTTTCAAATTTATCTTTACATGAAAAGTAGCTACATTTCGATTACTGTTGAACTTGTGGCTATTTTTGATTGACCACTTGAAAATATGACTATTTTTGAATTTCTCCCGAGAATATTGTGTTTTCAATTTTACTTCTTTCATTATGATTAGCTGTTCTCCATAACATTTCCAAATGCATCGCTGGATTGAGATCCCCAGGTTTGACAAGATAATCTGCTCTCTTTTCAATCACAAGGAAAGATTATAAATTTGAGAGTGAAAATTAAGATAACTGCTCAAAAGAAACCAAAACATCTCAACCATCGTGAAGAAAGCCAGCTGACTAACAAGATATTGGTGACTGGATGAGCAATCCTACAGCAACAAATAATGACACAGTTGGAGTTTCATGTTTTACAGAACAAAGCATAAGATGACACATCGGAAGTAACAGATAATATCGGGTAGTGACCATCTAGGATAACACTTTCTTTTTACAAATGATGGTATCCGTGCCAACTTGCGTAAACCTCAATTATCATCGAGTACCTGCTAGCTCCTACCAACACATGCACCGAGTAGCTCTATCGACGAAGACTTAGGCGGGTGGGAAGAAATCACATAGCGTTTTTTGCCTAAGATCACACTTTCTAATCAAGCACAAAACACCTGTCCCTCCAGAAGAATAAAAGGCACTAGGCGACCTTTCTAGGAAAGGATTAAGAGGACGAGTAGCCACTAATAGCTTTAACTAAACTGACATACTACAGAGTACCATCTATATAGAACATTTGAATCTGCAATCCGGACATTTCAAACCTGTATAAATCTTTCATATTATACTTACAGTGTCCAGATTTTCTCCTAATCCTTCTGATTTACTCCTTCAATTCATCCTGTGGCAGAAAAATAGCCTCTTGTTGGAGAGAGAGCTATCTATCTGAGTTCTAAATCTCAGTAGCAGCTTTAGGGAACTAACATACCTCAATGTAGCTTCTGAAATCAGAAGAGGCTTCGATGTGACCTTCATTCAGATATAACTGAGCAGTATCTTCAATGTTGTCCAACCTGAAATGCTTTTCTATCAATATCTTAATTACCTATAGTCATTTCAGGTTCCAATCATAAACCAGTACAGTTTCAGCAAGTCATTGTTCCAAGAATAGTTGAATCATTCATGTTAATCAGTATTCAGGAAAATGCTTGTCAAGCTGGAATAACAGAAATAATGCCCTCAAAGATTGATAATCAGAAACCGCAGACTGCAGAATTGAAAGAAAAAGATTGTTCAGGGCAACATAATACCTGTAGATGTAATTTACCATTATGCCTCCACTTTGAGCAAGGCCCTTTTGTGACCGATCAGCCATCCAGTTTAGTCTTCCAATCATCTAAAATTGATATTCTAAGTTATAAAAGGGAGGGATACTGAGAATACTAATGCAGAGGGACTCTGCTGAGCTTTTCTCACTCCATGCACAAAAAGGGAAAAAGAATAGATCCACATCTCATGCATATATAGTAACATCCACTTCAACAGAGCAGGATGATTATCTAATAATATATAAGAAAATAAAACTAGAAAGCAAGTTAAACAAAAATATGCAGGCAAGCTTCTAAAAAACAACAACATAACGAATCTTAATCCTATTATAGGATTTGAATGGAAAAGAAGTCAGTTTGCACAGATTTGGCTTTGTGACCACTAGCTAATTCCTGATACTAACTTGCATACACATCTGGTTATCAGAAATCCTTATGCTAGACATAGAAGTCCACGTACGCAGCAAGTTCTAATAATCCAACAAAGTAATGCCCTTCTGATGTTTCTCTCTTCTCATAATTAGGTTTCACTGTTTCAGTTCTTATGCTTGCAAAACACCTCAAGATTGCTTGCAGACAAATGTTGTTGTGTTTGGTCTATTAAAGCTTCAACTTAGTAGAGCAAAACCCTAAAATGAGTGTAGGTATTACTTATTAGTGCATTCATAAGATTTCTTCCCAAGGTCCCAAGCATACACATTCTTTATACATGGAAATTTTCTTTCCACGAATGTTCAGGTGAAAATAGGTTCTCGGGATCTCGGAAAAGCTGAATGTCAAGGAAGTGTGTGAAATTCAGATAGTATTTATAAATTAGTTCTCTATCCTAATACATAATCAGAGAGGAATTCTGATAACTGTCTCAATGAAAATCATGTGAAAGAAGTTACTGACCATTTGGTTTATCCTTTAGATAGTAGTTAAAAGTCTTCTCTCTTGTTGGCTCTTAACTTTAATATTAAGCAAAAAGTGGTTCCTTTTTTATTCAAGCACCTAAAACTTTATTCACAGAGAAGAAACCAAAGTAGAAAATGAATTTGCAGAACATGGACCGCTTGGCATACCGCTCCATTTTGTAAGTGGAAATTTGCAACCGAATCTAGAGCTTTTCCTCTCTTCTTTTCTTTCAATAGGTACCTGTTCCAATCGAAGAAGTAACAATATGGAAACTCAATGTATGATATTATCTCAATACCGTAAGCTTTCACATGATAGAAATGCATGTCAACTTCACACTATACAGCTGTACAGCCATAACAGACTTTTAATCACTGTGACACAGATAATCTTGACATAAAAGAAACATCTTGTTTGAAGGAGAAAGATTTTACAATCACATTGCCTTAATATCACCACCAGGAAACACAACAAGCAAGGAAGACAACTCACGTCTAAATGGAGGATTTCTAAAGCTTCCAATATTTAGCTTTAGCATACCTGGCACAAAGTCGTATCATAGGGGTTCTCAATGCAGATACCAGATTAGGTGAATTGGTCCACTCATGGTTCTTTGACGTCAATAAATTCCACATTACTTCAGTACCACTGCTTCCCATATCAGAACCTCTGCAAGAAAAGATAGATCATTAGGAGGACAGAAAATTGTTACTTGATAAGTTAACAACAATCTCAGGGAACAACAAAAGCACAAATGTGTTTTAACTTTGAAGAAAGTTTGCTATATTTTAGAATGAAGTATCTACTGGATATGAAGTTACTCCTTTTATATTTGTTCTCTGTCTGAAGAAAAATATTCAATGGTAATATGCTCCACTTAATTTTATGAATGAATTATCCTGGAACGGACTTTGCATGGTCCAATCATTGCCATCGTACACCATGCTAACAGTTACCCATGAAACAGGGTAGAACACATTCCCGAAAATCCAAGCAACATTTTACTAAATAGGAGTGAAATGTTGCTTGGATTTTCGGGAATGTGTTCTACCCTGTTTCCTGGGTAACTGTCAGCATGGTGTACAATGGCAATGATTGAACCATGCAAAGTCTGTTCCAGGAGTAGGGGTAAGGTCTGCGTACACACTACCCTCCCCATACCCCACTTGTGGGATCCCACTGGGTTGTTGTTGTTGTTGTTGAATTTACTAAATCGGAGAGCGATAAATCCCATGCCGTTGGTTCCCAGAATTAAAATTAATATTCCTCTCTACATTCTCAAGCCAGAAAATGCTATAAAACACACACTTACCCTGATGCATCCATAAGTGCTTTTTCTTCTTCCGGTCTAAGCAAATTTTCTTTGAAGGCAGAACCAGACATCTCTGATGAAGCCAACTTTGATAAGAGCCATTGCCTATAACCAGGGATAGGACTAAGAGTAGCGAATACCTGCAGACCAGTTCTGTATATCATTTTCAAAGGAAACCTTACATGTGAGAAATGGTGCAACAAAGAACTAAAAGTTTGATTACGAAACGTGAAAACACCAAAAATTCATCCAGATAAATTTAACATTTAAAGTTATAGACTGAAGTGCTGTGGAAGTTGAGGGCTGGATCTTGTTCAAGTAGGACAAGTTAAACACCATTGAAGATGCCAGAAGTAAAGACTTGAGTTTGTCTGGTTTACAAACAAAAGCTTCCTCGAAGAAACAAGCAGTTCATCCAAGACATATCTGCAGAATATTTCATTGAAAGTACTAGTAGTAGATAGGGGTGTTCATGGTTCGGTTTGGATCGGTTTTTCCCTAAAAAGAAACCAAACCAAGTAAGTCGGTTTTTCAAATATTAGAACCAAATCAAACCAATTAAGTCGGGTTTTTCTCGATTCGGTTTATGTCGATTTTTCAGTTTTTTCGGTTTTTTCTTAAATATAAGACATACACTACCAAACACATATTCCGGCGACCATATTTTCAACGTAACACTATCAAATCAATTGCCCTTTGAGAAATCTATTATTTACTAAAATATATTGATGATAATTGAATCAAATAGTGATGAATAATTTAAGGACTCAATTAAAAATATATTTTTTTAACATGAAATGGAGTTTTACACTTAACAAAAGAAAACTACCAATCAAACTAGAATATAAAGGTAAAGAACTGTACTAAAAGTGCAAACAATTAACATTCACCATAAAAATTTTGAAACTTTGTATAAAAATATACATATATATAGACGTAACAATAAATTTGGAATAGTCATTCCTATAATCGGTTTGGTTCGGTTATTTTTTGATTAAAACCAAAACCAAACCAAATTTGATCGGTTTTTAAAATTCAAAACCAAAACCAAACCAAACCAAAAAGTATCGTTCTTTTTGGTAGGTTTGGTTTGGTTTGGTTTGGTTTTTCGGGTTTTTATGAACACCCCTAGTAGTAGACAATCCCTTAATATGAAATTATTTGCTAAACACAAAAATCAATACATAACATATTCTTCACAGCTCATTTAAACTCTTCATGCCAAATACCTTCACAGAAAATTATCTATATTCTCTAAATTAGCAATTCCACTAAAATTGTATTCCCCTTGCAGGTTTGGAACTTGCACCTCAAGAAGACAGAATTGGTAGAAGTAATTTAAAGAGTTCTCCAACTCACAGTAGAAGTTTACATAGTAGTCGTTCAAAAACCCAGACCATTTGATGAAAATACCATAACTTACAGAGACATTGGGCATATCCTTTTTCACCACATCAACCACACGTTTGATAAGAAACTTCCCCAGGTTGACTCCTGATAAGCCAGGCTGCATGTTTAAAAGAATAAAATACTCTCTTAGACGAAGGATCAAAACAATAGCAAGAATATGAGGAAGAAGAAAATAGGAAATTGGGCATGCCAATACTAAATCAGTTTAAATCACTGTTCATTTTTCTCAGTGAACAAAGAATGTAGAAATAATCAAAGGTGCCAAGAGTAGATTGAAGTCGAGGTTTTCTTCCTCAAATGGTGCAAATGAAAGAAAAGATGTTCTCCTGAAGATCTCAGTCAGATGTGTGTAGAAATTGCATTTAACAGTTAAAGTAGAATTCTTATACTTCCTTTTCCTCTTTCAGTGAGCATCATATATTTGATTATGCTGCCTAAAAAAAAAGACAATTTTCTTACTCAAAGATCAGAACTGAAGAACAGTATACTTCTCATTTCCGGATAAATAGGGAACTACATGTCTCTATCTTTCTAAAAGGAGGAAACAATTTTCTCCATCCCAGCAGCGAGAGGTGCGAAAGGTTGCATGTATCAGTTCCCTTAGCGACGACAACAAATTCTAGTTTTGCTTGCTAAGAAAAAGTAAGTTGCATATTTTCTGGTCTTGCATCATTTAAAAGTCAACATTTACAGTTTGCAAAAATTTCTACCCAACTCTGGAAACAAGTTGTTTTCAGAAACAAAGTAGGAGTTGGCTTCCAAAAACAAGTTGATTGATACCCGAAGCACTTCCAATTGTACTTTTGGGCTGACTACCAGAGGCGGACCCAGGATTTGAGCACGACTGGAGCACCACTGTATGCTAATCACTAGCAATAAAATTCGGCGTGCAACTCTTTGAAAACTTAACGATTATGATAACTTATCATCCAAGTATTATTAAAAGAAAGGTTCTAAAGAAAGAAAACATTATTAATTTTATTCATTCTCTACCCATAGCACCCATTTTGCGAAGCAATCTCTCTCTATATATATATATAGAGGAGAGAGATATTTCTTCGCAAAATGGGTGCTATGGGAAGAGAAGGAATAAAATTAATAAAGTTTGTGTATTAGTACTAAACTATAAATAAATTCAAAAAAAAAAGGATAAAAGTAAAACATAAAGCAATTTGCTATTAAATATAAATTACATTGTATTCAAAGAACTAGAATATTAATTAAGTTGACTATTATATATTAGTCCTAAATTATAGTAATTGAATTAAAAAAAAGAGATAAAAGTAAAAGATAAAGCAATTTGCTACTAAATATAAATTACATTGCACTCAAAGAATAAATATAGAAAGGAGGAGAAAAAAGTTGAACGTGGTTTTCGAACCTGCGTCACCAGCAAAGTTGGGAATTAAATGCCCAAAACAACCAGTTCTCCCATCTGCCTCTTTGTTTCTAGGGGCACACTTAAAATATTTAAGGGGTCCCATATAAATGTACAAATATATATGATTTGTATATACAAGCTTTTTGCCGAGGCTAACGGGGTCACGTGACCCCTCAACCCACAACGTAAGTCCGCCTCTGCTGACTATGGGCCCTGCTTCTAGAAAGTGACCAAAAGATTTAGGATTGCACTTTAACAGAAAAGAATTATTAGTTCGGTAGCATATGTGTAACCAGGTTTAATCTATTTGCTTTCATCCATATAGAAACCTTGGAAAATGTCTAAGGGCTTTACGGGGAACTTTATCCCGAATAACAAACACAAATTCTAGCCAAACCAAATGAACAAAAATCAAATAAAAAACCCGACCATTTTCTGATCCAAACGCAACCTTAGAAATATTTAAGTTTCTCCCACACTGGGCGGGTGTCCAATACTGGTGCGGATCTAGAGTTCGGATCATTCATGATCTAAATTTTAATATTCGGTGGGTACGGATCCAGGTGTGGATACGGGTGTGAGGATTCATCTAAAAATAATTCCAATATCTAAAAATAAAGTTATAAAAATATGTCTAAATTATGAGACATTATGTGAAAAACTTACAAGGCACTCCGAGAACGAGAAAATATTAATTAAGAGGAGAATCCGAGAAAGAGATAAAAGGAAAGGACAAACATAGAAAGTTCTATATACAAAGTATTTCATTTTCTTCAATTTCACCCTAGCCTTTGTTTTGATTTTAGAAATTATTGTATTTGCCCCGAATTTCTCCGAAGATTTGGACAAAGTACTCAAAATCGGTTGACCTCCAGTACGGATCCCACACCCACGTCGTGTCGACATGGGTGCGACACCGAAAGTGAAGAGTCCGAGAAACTTAGAGAAATATAGAGCTCTTCAAACTTAAGAAAGATGTCAACATACCCGAGTCGATGAAATAGAGTAAAAAATTGCACAAGAAGCCTCATGTTCAGAAATAGGAGGATAATCCCACAAGACCTCCTGCAATGATTAGAGAGTTGTTAATGGCAGTGAGCAGCGACAAAGTTAAACTAGAGTAATTCGAGACTTTTTCACCTGTATGGTCGCTGCCACATCCTTCATAAGTGCAACCTCAATAAAAATAAGTGGTTCACCTGAAAAAAAGAATCAAACATTAGGCTTGATATGGTTAATTAGCAGAATGAGAAGTAACAAGATGCTATGTTAGCAAGGATAGACAATTATGACGAGATCCAATTTAAGCAATGCTTCATTCCAGCCAAGTCATGAGAATTGGTGAACCCTATATGAAGACAAAACTCCAGTAATTTCTCGAACTAAGACAAACATTTTAGTACTTCTGGATCTAATCATCAAAGTCTTCATGATGCTAGTCTTACTTTTATAAGAAAGTTGATTTTCTGTATGTATCTTATACTGCATAAGTAAAATCCATCCGCACTTTTGAGTAATAAGAAGGACAGGTTGACATATAAGCATTCAACAGACCGCCTTAAGGCCAACTCTCCCAATTTTAGATACTATAAAGTCCACACTTCAGGTTCTAGAAAAAGTGCACCTCCTATACTCTGCTTTAGAAAGTGATGCATAAATCTCCACCTGATTAATTTTGATCAACATGACCAACAACAAGATCATATGCTGAATATTCTCTTAAGAGAGGATGCAAAGCCTTGATCTAGTAATTGTAGCATGTTCACTCTCATAAAGCGTCATTCCAAATATGAAACACATGGGAAACAACCTTGAAAACTTGTTTACCAGGAAAAGGAAAAATGTTCTTCCACATAGACTACTGAGTCAGATTTTTATTCAGAAACACTGTGAACAATAGTAAACAGAAATGTGAGTAGAGTTCAACTCCTTAACCAAGAAAGGGATTGCTAACCAGGTATTGCTGGATGGAAGTACCCAAAGCAGCGGCGACCTATTCCCAGCCTTCTTTTCAGATCTATAAGATTGCTTATTGGATGCACTGCCTAAGCACAAGAAAAATTTATACAAAAATGTAATGTCAGAATATAATACATGAAAGGCAAAGTAGGGGGAGAAAAAAGTACCTCATATGCAACAATTTTTTCCAACAAAGACGCAGGATCATCCCATGTAATATTGTGAAGCTCCAAATTAGCAGGACTGAGCCATGTAATCAGTTTCTCCTTTAAATGGGAGTCTAATGCTCGCAAAGATGCTATATTTATGTCTCTGCAAATTCATTAAAAACAAATTTCCAACGAATCTGTAGATTTTCACTGTCTTATAATCAAGACAGTGTTTGCACATAAAAAGCAAAGACAGATCACTTCATATGGGACATAACCTTACTCGAGAATACGAAGAATATCAGCTCGAATATCAGACAGGAACTTCAATCCCCCAGGATGTGTATTGAGCCGCTCGAAAAGAACTTCATACATAGGCTTGAGAGCCTGCCTCAAATTCCGCTCAATCCGGTAGAAAGCAGATAAAGATCCTTCCTCTTCATGATCACCATCACTATCTTCAGCCTTATCTGCCAAAGCTCTAAACTTCTAAACCCAACTAACAAAATAAAAGTAAGACACACACATAAGAATGAAAACAAGACCAACCGCTTGGGAGCTGAAGATCAAGGTGCTGCTTCATTAACTCGCGTACTTGGGTTCGATTGAGATCATACTCTTTGGCTAGTGAAAGAAGTATCTTATGACGATTTTCTGGGGAAAGGAAAAAGTATCCCTGCAAAGTTAACGTTCAACAATTACTAACTTGACAACTAACAAAGTAATCAGTAGAAATAACTGATTATTTCGTGCTGTGGTGGAAATCACCTCTGAGAAGTCATCTAGAGCAACGTCTACAATTTCTGTCTTGTTTGTCGACATGGCTGAGTGCATTGACTCCCGTACTTGGGTGAACTCCCTGAAAGTTGAACCATTATAATTATTTCCCGCAGCAACACTGACGATAATAAGTTTACATGTCTTCCTTTTTCCTTTTTTATATCTGTGAGAATCTGACTATTCCGACCATAAATTTGATGGGTTTAATTTACACTGACATTTTCTCTATTCTGCCACTTAATACCAACTACAGGAAACTCTTATTCCCTCGGTACCCATTTTATGTGTCACACTTTCCTTTTAATTTGTCCCAAAAAGTATGACACGGTTCTATATTTAGAAAAAACTTAACTTTAAACTTCCTATTTTACCCTTGATGAGATGATTTACAGCCACACAAATGCCTATGGCTTGTTTTAGACCTTAAGTTTCTAAGATCTTTCTTTCTTTCTTCAACTCACAACCGTAGTCAAACACCAGTCACATAAATGGGACAAAGGGAAAATTCCCAAAAAAGACGTTATGTAACCTATTATACACTGATAAAGGCAAAATGTCGTTAATGCATAGAACTTAAACCATTAACTATTTACAAGGAAAGCTTGATCCTGACATTAACAAACTATTTAGACCAAAGGACTCCAGAAAACATAGAGATGAAATAGGTGCTTATCATATATACAATCAATTCAAGATACAATAAAGATTGTTTTCTACTGGATAAATTTCTCTCTCTCTTTCTTTTTTTTTGGGGGGGGGGGGGGGGGGGGGGTG
>ML278594.1:0-12581 GCA_005239495.1 Nicotiana undulata
TTGAACCTATGAAATTGCTGAATACTACTTGGTGACTTGGTGTTTTACTGGCTTTTGTGAAACGGTGTATCTATTTGTATGCTTTATATTTCTCAGACTGTGATTTCTTTTCATTACTACTGAGTTGGCGTACTCATAAAGACTCCCTGTGCCTCTGTGCACAGATCCAGGTACCAGCTCTAAGCAGTAGCTGGCGCAGGTTCGATAGCAGAAGTTCACTGGATTTTGAGGTAGCTGTCCAGCGTCCACAACTTCTCCATTTCCCTTCCTTGTTTAGCTTTAGCATTTGATTCAGAGATATACATTATAGTTTTAGCAGAGTTAGATTTATTTATTCGTAGATGCTCATGACTATTGACTCCAGTTCTTGGGAGGTGGTTTAGAATATTATGGGTACGCTAAGACTTATTTATATTATTTATGCTATGGTTGCTTGCTGATTATCTAATTGTGAACTGTTATGATTGAACAAAAGCGTAGTCAAGTGATGGTCGGCTAGCCTAGTTCCACGATAGGCGCCATCACGACCTGTTAGGATTTGGGGTCGTGACAGGCTGCTCCACTCATTCCCCCTAAGCTTCCCGGGAGGGCTGCGGACTGGTCTGGGCTAGCCCTTTTTCTTTGTTGTTTCTTCGCGATTGCTTTTGTCGGACCCAAGGTAGCCTGTTGTTTGCCTTTACCCCAACCCCTTGAAGGGTCTCCCCTCCCGGGTTGCTTGTCCCATCCTCCTCGTGATCTAACCATTCTCTGCAAATATGTCAATAAGAGTTTTTAAAACATGGTACATAAGTACCCAATCAAAGCATAGACAGTACATATGTAAGATTGAAACAATGTGTAAAAAGGATTTCGCTGTCAGCGAATAAATGACTGCTGCAGCGGAATAGTCACCGATGTCAGCGAATTTTTGACCGCTGCAATGGAAATGTGGGTTTCAGAATGACCCTTATCTGAACATGCAAAATGTTGACCGCGGAATAATGATCCGCTGCAACGAAAGGCCACCGCTGTCAGCGGATTTTTGGCCGCTGCAGCGGAAAAGGGGGAATCAGACTACCCCACTTCTTTGAATCTTGGAACCGCTGTCAGCAGAAAATTGGTCTGCTGCAGCGGATTGGCCAACGGGATTCACAGTATTAAGGGTGAAAGACTCCGCTGTCAGCGGAATTTTGGACCGCTTCAGCGGAGTTCATCATTTTAGCGCACTGATGGCAAAAATTAAAATTATGGTTTGTGACATTTTGACAATTATGACATGAAGTCCAGATAACAAGAACCCTATACCCACTTAGGCAACAAGAGATGATTATCTCACAAGTTAGAACACTTTGGTGAATCATTCTGAAGGATTAGGGCTCCAATAACTCTAATTAAAGAACGAAAAGAAAAACACACCAAAAACTAACAACAAATTATTAACTAAAAGCAATTAATGAGCATATACCAATGTTAGATAAAGATGTAAGATGCTAGAATGTGAAAACAATGGTCTTGGATGAACAATGAAATTTTATGCGCACTAAAATGTTGGTCTGGGAATAAAATGAGTGAAAAAGGTAAAAGAATGGGGTCCCTTAGTATTTATACTAAGCTTGTGGGACCCCACTGACTTACCTAATGCGGTAGTGGAATTTTACCGCTGACCACGCTTCTTTCCCGTTTGAAGTTGCTAGTCTATTAACATCACCGCTGTCAGCAAAATATTATCGTTGTAGAGGAATCCCACCATTGACAGCGGAATATTGTTCGCTGCAGCGGATGTGAGATTCAGAGAGTTCACTTTTTAGCTCATATGGACCGCTGTCAGCGACAATGTTTCGCTGCAGCGTTTGGTGACCGCTGTCAGCGGAATTCTTACCCTTGCAGCAGATTTTTACCAGCTTGCTCAATTTTCCAGACTTGATCCTGCACTGCATCCACCAAATCCTACACCACTTCACAATAGGTTAGCGCACAAAAAATCTACTCTAACAAAAGCAAACAAAAAGAAAGAAAAGAAAACACTTGGGTTGCCTCCCAAGAAGCGCGTGATTAACGTCGCGGCACGACGCATGTTACCATGTTCAATAAAACATCATCAAAGCCGCCGCGTGGCTATCTTCAAATTTTCCCAAGTAGTGCTTGACTTGATGCCCATTCACACGAAAAATCTCACCATTCTTGTTTTTAGATCAAGGGCACCAAAGGGTATGACCAACACCACTTAGAATGGACCACTCCACTTTGACTTGAGTTTTCCCGGGAAGAGACGAAGCCTTGAATTGAAGAGTAGAACCAAGTCTCCCACTTTGAATTCCCGGCCCTTAGCATACTTGTCGTGCAAATACTTCATTTTCTACTTGTATACAGAAGAGCTTGCATAGGCATGGAATCTAAACTCATCAAGCTCATTAGGGTGATCAACACGAAGATTTGCAGCTGTGTCCCAATCCAAGTTCAACTTCTTTAAATCCCAAATTGCCTTGTACTCCAACTCCACTGGTAGGTGACATGCTTTGCCATACACCAACCGGTACGGAGACATACCATTTGGATTTTTGAAGGCAGTCCTATATGCCCAAAGAGCATCATCAAGCTTTCTAGACCAATCAGTCCTATTTGCATTCACGGTCTTGGCCAAAATGTTATTGATCTCCCGATTAGAAACTTCAACCTACCCACTAGCTTGAGGATGGTACGGAGTGGACACTTTGTGATTTACCCATACTTGGAAAGCAATGAATCAAAATCCCAATTTTAAAAATGAGATCCCCCGTCACTAATGATGGCACGGGGTGTCCCAAATCTTGTGAAAGTGTTCTTCTTGAGAAAACCAACCACACTCTGTGCTTCATCGGTGGGTAAAGACACGACTTCAACCCATTTTGAGACATAGTCCATCGCCACGAGAATGTAGGTGTTCCCACACGAGCTAACAAACAGGCCCATGAAATCAATAACCCACACATCAAATATATGTCTCAAGGATCGTTGTGAGGGGCATTTCATCTTTCTTTGATATGTCGCCCGCTCTTTGACATTTATCACACCTCTTTACCAATCCGCTTGCATCCTTGTAAAAAGTTGGCCAATAAAACCCACAACTCAAGACTTTTGAAGATGTCCTTGCCCCACCGTGATGACCACCGTAGGGTGAGGAATGGCAAGACTCATGGATTGACATTTGTTCTTCCTCGGGGACACAACGCCGAATGAATCCATCATTGAATTTTTTGAATAAATACGACTCATCCCAATAGTAATCCAAGATGTCCCGTCTAAGCTTCTTCCTTTGGTTAGAAGAGAACTCAAACGGGACAACACCGGTAACAAGCAAGTTGGCGATGTCCACAAACCATGTCATATCATGCATAGAGACAGAGAGAAGTTGCTCATCCAGAAAGGTATCATTGATCTCAAGGCCATCATTTGGCTTTTCTTGTTCTTCCAACCGGGATAGATGATCGGCAACTTGATTCTCACTCCCCTTTCTATCAACAATTTCTAGATCAAACTCTTGAAGCAACAAGACCCACCTCATAAGCCTAGCTTTTGAATCATTCTTTGTCATTAAGTACGGTAGCGCCGCATGATCGGTGTGTGTAAACACGTGATTTTTTACCCACCATATACTCCTACAAAATTGAATACAATAAATTAATCTTACAAATTTTGTTGAATTTTAGTGGTTAATTGTGAATTGTTTGCATTTGCATGATTATAATTCATATTTTAAAGTTATTAAAATTGCATCACTATTATCAGAGAATTATGAATTTGTTATTTGTAATTAACTGAATTAAATAATAGACGAATGATGGTTATTTGATATTATGTAGTTTTGACAACTAATTACTGAAATTAATCATTTTTATCCAATAAATCATGGATTTAATTAGGAGTATAAGATTAATGTATTATTCCTAATTAATCTATGATTAGATGAAACAAGGCCAAATTAATTATTATATTTTTCAGATTTAATTAGGTTTGGTTTTAATTAAATTAATTGGGATTAATTAACTATAGAGTGTTAATTAGGACCTGGGTTAACTTGCCCAGACCCGCCCAATCCCATTACCTGGTCCAGACCCCGTTCCCTAAACGACCCCGTTTCATCCTATCAAGCCCCCTAGCCGTTGGATCATCTTGATCCAACGGTCCTAAACTAATGACCCCTTAAGTATAAAACTGTTCCTAATCTCCCCTACACCCCATTCCACCAAAGTCTAACACCCGCCCAAAGACACGTCTCTTTCTCTTCTCTCTAACCTCGCCTGACTCCTCCGTCCATCCGCCGTGCTCCGCCGGCCGGAAATCTCCTCCGGCGGCGGAGCTTAACCAAACTCCACCAAAATTTCACCCTACAATCTCCTTTTCACCCTCAACCACTTCCCACCCTTAGTTTTCCCAAAAGACCAACCGATTCTGATTTATTTCAGATCTGAGAATCTGAAAACCCTAATCGTCCCTCTTTGACACAACCACCCTCTTTCATCCTTCATTCTCTTTTCTCTCATCTGCTTGAGTTCTGATACCTCGCACTAATTCGTGCAAGATTAACAAAATCAACCACGAGTCGTCTGAGTTCCCTATGCTCCATCAAATTGTAGCATGCATGAAAGTTTCTCAAGATTTCATCATGAATATTTGATGTTAAGATGTCAAAAGCAGTGACCTATGGACATGGGGTTTTGGCCGACGGGTTTCCCTCATTAACGGTCGATTTATTTTGTCCTCACACACCCAGGTAAAATCCTTCATCGATTCTCCCTCTGTTTTTTCTGATTTCACCCATCAACCCATCATCACTATTAATTCCTAATTTCTCTTTCTTTTTGTTTGTTTTGTTCTGAGTCTACCCATTTATAGAAGTTTGTGTTTGGATCCTAAAATGGCTAAACGAGTTCTTTATGTGATTAGCTATTCAAAGGGAGGTCAGTACATATTGACCCTTCCTCTCTTTTAATTGTTTCAAAGTTAAAGTCATTCTCTGCTGATTGTTTATAGCATATGATTTGACAATGTGTGAAATCATAGCCTTTAATAAGGTGAAATTAGTTTAATGTTGATCAACCACCTTTGTAAGCTTAGTAAATAATTATTGGACTTCTGTAGATAGCTAAGAACCTCAATGATCTTCTGCACTTGTTTTGATTTTGAATTCCACGATATTTTGGCTAAATCTTTCATATATGCTCCACTACTCCTACCTTGATATTGCTTGGTGATCTATATCATGTATTTGGGTCATTTATTTGATAATCTAAGATCATGGTAATTGTCAACCTTTAAGGACCCTCACTGAATTATCTTGCAATCAAGGGTGTACTAGTGTAGTTGTTCGAGTTGCTTTATTTGTTTTAAATATGCTTATGTGGTTCTGAGATATCCTGAAATACTAATTGTGAAGGTCTCATTTTAATCTTCATGACTATGTGATCATATATATGAGTTGCACTATATGAAATATGTTCTGGTGTAAATGACTAAGTTCTAGTGAATTTCTCCATGTTAGCCTAATTAGATGTCTAGCACTCAATTATGTGAATATTATAGTATAAATTAGAATACAACATGTACACATCTGAACGTCACTTATTGTGAGTTCTACACTAATCCCTGTCCTAAGGAAAAATTAAAGGTAAAATAATTAATTAAGTCTGACACTTAATTACTCATATTAGTTAATCCAAGTTCTAGACAACTAATTAAGTTCAATTAATCAAGATTAAGTTAAAATAATTCACTCAGTCTCACCCTTAAGTCCTTTAAAATTCTAATAAGTTGACTAAAGTTAATAGTAACCCCAAGTAAATCTAACCCTAGTTACCTAAGGGTAATTGTGGGGACCTTAAGAGGTAATTTAGTACTTTAATTGAGGGAATCTTGGGTGTAACAACCCAAGAACCTTCTAGAACTAGGAAATCAGATTTTTTGGGGGTAGAATAGTAATTGAAAAGGCTGGAATCTTCTAGAATAAGGGCAGCTGTCCCAAAGGATAAGGGGGACATCTGCCATTGTACTATTTTCAGCCCATATTGGATAGGGAATATGCCAAGCATATCCTATCCAAAACCCCCTTATATATACACCCATTTTCTACCATTGAAGGGACCTTTTTTTTACAACTCTGGGCTATTAAAAAATCTGCAGAAAACAGAAAATATATCAACTACTACTCACAAGCTAAATCTCAAAAATCATCAGTAGAAAAAAAAAGAAGAGGAAAATCTGGCTGGTTTCCTTAAGAAAAATCGACTGGTGTAGTGTTTGATTCTCAACTCTTGGGTTCCTCTTTGGTACTCTGATTTTCGTAAAAAAATCTTAAGCATATATACTCGGATTCCTGGGGATTTTCTGTTGGTTTATTTGGTTCTTTTTCTGGGGTTTTGGTTGCTGTTGAGCTGCTGCCTATTGCTGCTGTTTGGATCTCCTTCTTTGCTGATTTTTCATTTTCACCCTGGACCTTTATTTGGTCCAGACCTCTTCTTGTCCCTTTTCTCTTTAAAAGGTATGTCATAACTCACTTTTCAATGAGATTTTCAATTCTGAAATTTGTTTCTTATAGTTATGTTAACTTGTATTCATGCATAATAATTTGAATTCCAAACTTGTCTTTTATATTTGTTTGGTGTTGTTCGATTCCTGCTGGTTTAGGCTATGAATACATACAGTTTTGTGTTGATTAGTTCTAATATAATAAATTGAATCTTTCTTAATGTTTGCCTCAGTTTCTACTGAGAAAATCTGCATTAGTGTAAAGACCCGTAAAATTTCTTGCTTAAAATAATGCCCGAATAAGTCCCCGAGTGGTTAACTTTGTGGAAATTCGTAAAACGGACCTTAAGTAAAAATATCCCGGATTTGAAAGAACTTAATTTTTCCAGAAATTGGGGGTTATGCGACGCACTATGCGATCGCATAACGTGTATGCGGACCGCATAGTGGTCGTATACCCGGGCAGAATGTTTTCAAAATTTGGCCCACCTGGGGGCCATTCTGCGGTCCAATATGCGGACCGCATGTCAGGAATGCGATCGCATTCCTGACCGCATATGCGACACGGTTTTTAATTTTTCTAAATTTTTATACCCGACCCCAGTTTCATTTAACCCTTTCCCCCTTTCATTTTAACAAGTTTTCTGAACAAATAGAGAGAAGGAAAGGAGAGTTCTTGAGAAAGGAAGTGATCCTTCCATCAAAGTGAATTTCAAGGTCTCTCAGTCCTGGCAATTCGAGTAATCCCCTTCTTCCCCATTCTAGCAGGTAAGGGTTCCCAACCCCTTTTCTTTCTTTTCATTAATTTTCTGATTTTTAAACAAAGGGAGGGTTGGCCTGGATTGATTCTTAGAAATATTAGCTAAGACCTTGCATGCATGTTTAATAATGGTGCTAATCTAGTAAGAGGGAGTGGGTTGGGGAAAACTTCACAAAGATAGGGTTGGTAATCTAATGGGTTCACATAGTGCTTGACAAAATGCTTGAGAGAGTCCGAATTGCATGCATGACTTCAAATTCTGAGTTGAATATGTCTAATTGTGAACTAGATTGACGGTACTAGTCGGTTCGGTGGTTGTGAGTTAAAGTTGAAAAGGGAAACTCGACTCCAGGTATGTATGGCTAACTTTAATCTTTGTAAAATCACTTGTGGTGTTCGAGCATACGGTACGTGTATTGTTATAAATATGTGCAACTGGTTGTCCGAATTATGTTGATGTGTGAAGTGTAATACTTGTCTGTCTTTAGTTGACCACCACACTACCACGTTATGAAAAACGGTGCTAAAAGGATAATGAATCCAAGAGTATGAGTGTATATGCTAAAGGCTATGTAAAGAAGCTGTATTCTTATTGCTGAAATCTTCTGTGATTGAATTGTGAATTGTCATCGTTGGTATGAGATGTAATTGTCAGGTGGAATCGGGTTGCGCGCCGCAACATGGGAGATAAGGGTGATATGTAAGAAGTGATAAGGGTGTGATTGTAATTGTCAGGTGGGATCGGGTTGCGCGCCGCAACAATTGTCAGGTGGGATCGGGTTGCACGCCGCAACAGGAGGAATAAGGGTGAGATATGAGGAGGGACAAGGATGGAATTGAAATTGTGATTTTGATAAAGTGAAAATTGTGGAACTTCCATTGTATATCTTTCTATGTCTTGTGCAGAGATGGTGTGACTCTCTGTCTGTCTCTTGCATGTGCATTATTGAGTTTACTAGAGTAAATCTTGTTCATGCATACCAGTACAATTCAAATGTATTGACGTCCCTTTTTCTGGGGGCGCTACATTCTTTTGATGATTGTAGGTGGTTCTATAGAAGGTACTTCAGCACACCGGCAGTAGTGCCTCCTCTTCGTCCTATCAGCGGTTTTGGTGAGCCCCTCTTCTCTCGGGGCCCAGTGTGGTTCATGCCACCTTTCCTACCGGATTCTTATTTTGGTACTTGTGTAAGGTATAGCCGGAGCCTTGTTACCGGCAAGTATTGTATAACTCCATCGTACTCTTAGAGGCTCAGTAGACAGGAATTGTGGGTTATGTACTTATGTAGTTTGGGCGGTATGACTTGTAGACCACGTAAAGTAGACTGTGTGTTCTGTATATTTGTAAGTACTGTATCACTTGTTGGACACAACAAACTTCTATGGTTTAATTTCAGATGGTAAGAATGCGTCTTAATTATAATTAAATGATGCACAACAGGATCTTCCGGGTAATACGTGGGAGGGGAAAAGGGAATCCAGGTCCGCTTGACTGGGACTACCCGGTCGAGTGCTGGTCGTGTCCCTTGGTTTTGGGGCGTGACAAACTTGGTATCACAGCCTAAGGTTTCAAAAGAGTCCTAGGATGTCTCGGATCCGTGTCTAGTTGAGCCCTTCTTATCGGTGTGTTGTCGACCACATTTATAATTAGGGGGCTACACGGACATTTAGGAAATTACTCTTTTCATTGTTATTCTATATCGTGCGGTGAAGTGGAGAGTGAAAATGTCCTTGTCTAATTCGTGCTTTGTTCCGAAATTTTTTCCAGCAATGGCACCAAAGAAGAGAGCTCGACTCGGCCTTGAGGCCAATGCCACCCCAAGTGGGACTGTGAATCATGTACCTGGTAGTGCAGGTGAGAGTGACTCCCCAGCCTTGAATTTGCCAGACCCTTCTAATTCGGATCAAAGCATTCCTGTTCCTGCAGCGGCGGAGGGTGCTGCAACCCCTCCCGCTAACATTCCTGATCCCTCTACGGTTCCAGCTTCCGGTCCCGGTACGTCCGAGGGGGACCTCAGAGAACCTATCCATATGTTAACTCAATTGGTGGCCGCTCAGGCCCTAAGATCTCATGCTACCCCTGCGTCCTCTAGCGGACAGGGAGATTCCACCGGCTCCAGAGTCAACCAGTTTCTGCAGTTGGCCCCTCCAGAGTTCTCAGGTATGGATCTAGAGGCCGATCCACAAGATTTTCTTGATGAGATGTGCAAGACCCTTTGGGTGATGAAGGCTACAGGGACAGAGGGGGTTGAGTTAGCTTCGTACAGGCTGAGGGGAGCAGCATATTCCTGGTTCGAGATGTGGGAGGGTTCCCGTGGAGAGGGAAGTCCTCCGGCTAGATGGAGCGAGTTTGTGGACGCGTTCATGGATCACTTTTTGCCTGCCGAGACTGTGGCAGCCCGTGCTACTGAGTTTGAGGTCCTCAAGCAGGGCAGTATGAGTGTTTGGGAGTACCACATGGAGTTNGACCGTGGATGCTCGAGTTCGAGGATTTGTTCAGGGTCTCAGTCCTTTGGTTGTGAATGAGGCTGCTACAGCGGCTTTGCACTCAGACATGAATTATGGGAAGATTGTGGGGTTCGCCCAGGCTACGGAGGCTAGAAAGCTGAAGATACGGGCAGACATAGAGAGTAGCAGCAGAGCCCGGTCGGTGGGTCATTCAGGGAGCGCAATTTCAGGGGGGAGACCAGTTCAGGGGAGGGGGCCAACAGGGCCATCCCAGGTTTATGCTCAGTCTTCAGCCAGTGCACCGCCATCCGTACACATTCATCAACCGAATAGTCATTGGAGATCAGGATCCGACAGCAGGAGACCCCATCAGCCAGGTCGTGCCGGAGGAAGGTTCCAGCAGCAGGGGAGGGATTTGTGCCCTCAGTGCGGAGGGTTCCATACTGAGGCTTGTTAGCTGAATCGCCCGTTATGCTTCAAGTGTGGGGTGAGGGGTCATCTTCAGCGGGACTGTCGTGCGCCCAACCAGGGCATGGGTAGGGGGTTTGCCCAGTCATCCAGTTCTTCAGCCGCCACATCTTCAGTGTATCAGCTCCAGCAGGGCGTGGTGTAATTAGGGGTGGGGCTTGTGGTAGAGGCGGACCCAGCCGATTCTATGCTTTGAGTGGTCGCCAGAACGCGGAGGCTTCTCCAGATGTTGTCACAAGTATTCTGAATGTTCAAGCACTTGATTGCTATGCTCTTATTGATCCGGGATCCTCCTTGTCCTATGTTACCCCATTTATTGCTTCAAGTTTTGGGATAAAACCCGAGCGGCTTCATGAACCGTTCTCCGTATCAACTCCGGTTGGTGATTCTATCATAGCAGCGTGAGTCTATAAGAATTGTGGTGTCACGGTATGTGGTAGCGTTACGACGGCCGATCTTATTGAGCTGGATATGATAGATTTTGATATTATTATGGGAATGGACTGGCTTTATTCGTGCTTTGCCAAGCTCGACTGCCGAACGAGAGTCATGAGACTCGAGTTTCCTAATGAGCCGGTTATTGAGTGGAAGGGGAATGGTGTGGTGCCGAAAGGTAGGTTTATCTCCTGCCTTAAGGCCTCGAAGATGATTAAGAAGGGGTGTATCTATCATTTGGTCCGGGTCGCGGACACCGCTTCAGAAGTGTCGGCCCCCGAGTCCGTGCCAGTCGTGAATGAGTTTCTTGAAGTATTTTCGGACGAGCTTCCAGGGGTTCCACCAAATAGAGAGGTTGATTATGGGATTGATGTACTACCAGATACACGCAGCCAATATCTATCCCACCATACAGAATGGCGCCAGCAGAATTAAGGGAGTTAAAGGAGAAGTTGAAGGATCTATTAGATAATGGGTTCATTCGGCCGGGTGTGTCGCTGTGGGGTGCTCCGGTTCTTTTTGTTAGAAATAAGGATGGGTCGCTCCGTATGTGTATCGATTATCGGCAGCTCAATAAGGTCACTATCAAAAACAAGTATCCATTGCCTCGAATAGATGATTTGTTTGATCAATTGCAAGGTGCGAGGTTCTTCTCCAAAATTGATTTACGGTCTGGGTATCATCAGTTGAAGATCAGGGAGCAGGATATTCCTAAGACCGCCTTCAGGACTCGTTATGGTCATTTTGAATTTCTGGTAATGTCCTTTGGGCTGACCAATGCTCCAGCAGCTTTTATGGATCTTATGAATCGGATTTTCAAGCCGTTTCTAGACTCCTTCGTGATTGTTTTTATTGATGACATCCTTGTCTACTCGCGGAGTCGGGAAGATCATGCTAATCACCTTAGAGCAGTCCTACAGACTCTTCGTCATCACCACCTGTATGCTAAATTTTCGAAATGTGAGTTTTGGCTGGAATCAGTCGCGTTTTTGGGTCATGTTGTTTCCAGGGAAGGGATTCAGGTTGATCCCCAGAAGATCGCAGTAGTGAAAGATTGACCTAGACCAACAACCCCGAAGGAGGTTCGCAGTTTCTTGGGACTAGCGGGGTATTATCGGAGGTTTGTAGAGGGATTCTCCACCCTCGCCTCCCCATTGACTAAATTGACGCAGAAAGTAGTTAGGTTTCAGTGGTCCGATGCTTGTGAAAAGAGTTTTCAAGAATTGAAGTCGAGATTGACTTCGACACCGGTGTTAACATTGCTAGAAGGTTTAGAGGGATTTGTGGTTTATTGAGATGTTTCAAGGGTTGGTTTGGGGTGTGTGTTGATGCAACGTGGGAAGGTCATAGCGTATGCTTCAAGGAAACTCAAGAATCATGAGGAGAATTATCTGACGCATGATTTGGAACTCGCGGCTGTGGTGTTTGCATTAAAAATTTGGCGGCATTATCTTTATGGAGTCCACGTGGATGTGTTCTCAGACCATAAGAGTCTTCAGTATTTATTCAAGCAGAAGGAACTAAATCTGAGGCAGCGGAGGTGGTTAGAATTGCTTAAGGATTATGATATGAACATCTTGTACCATCCAGGAAAGGCGAATGTGGTGGCCGATGCTCTCAGTCGGAAATCTATGGGTAGTTTGGCTCATTTGGAAGCGGATCAGAGGCCCTTGGCTCGGGAGGTTTATCAATTGGCCAATTTGGGGGTTTGTATTTCGACCTCAGGCGAGGGGGAAGTTATGGTGCATAATGGGGCAGAATCGTCACTTGTAGCGGAAGTCAAGGAGAAGCAGTTTGATGATCCAGCATTGGCACAGTTGAAGGAGGCAGTTCTGAAAGGCAAGATTTTGGCATTTTCGCTCGGCAGCAATGACGGAGTGTTGCGATGTCAAGGTAGGCTGTGTGTTCCCGATGTAGATAGTCTTCAGGGAAGGGTAATGGCGGAGGCTCATATCTCCCGGTATTCGGTGCACCTAGGTTCTACGAAAAT